>PNEQ01066908.1:0-15395 GCA_003012365.1 Medauroidea extradentata | reverse complement strand
TTTTTAAGTGGGAGGGGGGTTCTTAACAACTGTTCAGACACCGGGGCGGGCCATAAACAGAAGAGGGGGTCCTCCCCCGTAAAAATTCCAGTTTCTAGATGTAAAATGGTAATATTTTAGCAGTTTAGAGTCTAAATACACAGGAGCCTTTACTGTCAGCAGAAATCGTAGTGATTTTAAGATGTAATTTATAATGCCATGCACGTAAATAGTCTTAGTTATATACGTGGGCAGCATTTTGTCCAAATGACTTTACTTCTGTTTATTTAGTAATAATTTTGTGAGTATGCCAGTCACGGGAACTTACAATAGAACCAAAAGAATAAATGCTAGTGCAACAGATTACTCCCGATATTCTTCGTGCACTAAAATCACGGGCTACATAATAATATATTTTGCAAACATTTGAATTTGCACGCTGTGCGATAAGGTAGGCTACATAATTAAACTTTATGTTTTGAACAATCTTGAATTTACTAATTAATATCTCTAAATATTTCATTAGATTAAAAAGTAATTTAATCTAAACTAATCATTAACTGCAAAAATAAAGTTATACTGGGGTACACGAAGATGTTCAAAAAAGAAATAAAACGTTAAAATAAAATACTTATACTGTACATGTTTCGAGATAATCTATATTGACAGAAAATATAATTTATAAATTTAAATAATCCTTCGTTGATATTTATACCTGGCTAACCTAAATATATGTTCGACTATTATGGGGAAGAAAATATGTGAATATTTGTTTTTCATTATTCCTTCATATCTACCAATCTCTTCAAGAATATATAGCCTAGTTGCTTTTTTCTTCAAAATGATGACTACGTAAATATCAGAAAACAGTTTCAGGACTTTTGGGAATTAGACTCCCATGAGGTGGAAGGGCAGAAAACGTGGTTTATATTAATAGTTCATGTACCTTGAACAGAATGGGCTACATTTGTGATTTTTCGTCACTTGTATACTTACAAATGTTTAAGATGGCATTTTAGAAATTGGATAATTTGGGGGTCGAAATAAGTGAAATTTTTTTTTTTTTTTTTTATTCATCCAATCAGCTCCTCAACTTCCCTGTTCAATGTTCAGTGTTTACAAATAATGTTCAAGTGGGTGGTCAGCCAAGTGCAGTATACCTTCTGTATTCAGTGCTGTAGTCGGGGGTATACGCCGTATACCCCCTCGTTAATTCAGCCTAGTGCAGTATACCTTCTGCTTTCTGGAGTATACCTTCTGATTTGGTCGCTATTGTTACCCATCACGTCCTTCATTTATTTGAAATAATGCTTACAGAATATCATGACGCATGGACCAGCACGAAAATATTTAGGTTAATTAAAATGTGCTTCTCGACACGTTTTGCCTTAAATTGGCTTTCAAATTTTCACTCTGCATTGTAAGTAGCCCCTAAATCAATATTTCAGATATATACGAATGTATACTTTTAATTCCATACGACTTAAGGGGTATTGATCCCTACCACCTTGGATTTATCTGTTTCTTCTCGATAACTTCTGTTTCAGTCGATATATCAACATTTTCGTCACGACAAGTCATAGATACAAACTTAATCGATTTTCTGTAATTGCTGGAACCATAATATATTCATTACTTTGCAATGGGAAGCCGCTGAAAAGGAAAAATTGCTTTATTTACGGGAGCGACTACAGAGGCCGCCATATTAACAGAAACAATGCCATATGGATTCCAAAAGGTGAATGAAACAATAAACTATGCCGTGTCAGCGCGAAAAAAGTAAAACAATGTGTCTATTCCCTGATTGATAAGAAAACCCGTAAAACCAATATGACAGGGATCAATCCCCCCTTTTAATAATTGTAAACTAACTAGGCCTACTGCATGCCGTATAAAATTCTGGTGGTGAAATCCAGTTAATCAGAAGTCATATAAATCTAAAGAGCTGTGATCGATGTTTCGAAATTCGCATTATTTCAACAAGTTTTGATGCTTGGGAAGGAGTAATGCGTATGTATGTGCCCTTCAAAAGGGTATGTGAATTCCCAGCAGCGAAAATTCCATACAATCCCGCCGGGACTGTCGTCGACATCGAAGCCATTAGAGATGGCGTCACACGACTTTGACACAATGACAGATACTGGGAGAGGAGGCGGCTTTGGCCTTTGTTAACGAACCATCCCAGGCGAGCATTCCAGTTTATATAAGTTTCCTACTCGTTGTATGACAGAAGCTCTTGTAACCACTGAGTTGAATCCTATAGTATAAATAAAGTAATGTTAAGTTAATTTGAAATACTATCTCTAAAAAAAAATAACAAAACCTAATAAAATAGTTTAACTATCGTTATCGCTTCTACTGCTGATGTTATATTACCCTCCACTAATGAAAGTTGTAACGTATGCATACTTCTGTTTACACACTAGAGCAGTTTATTAATTTTGGATCCATTGGTACGTTTTGGCCCGTCGTGACACCTTGGCGTCACTTGGACATTTTTGCTGAACACTTATAAGATCTAGAAGCGGGATATAATACACCTAATTCTTGAACACTGAATGTTAACTTGGCTACTGTCCGCGCGCCAGCTCTCCTGGCGGATATGCGTTTTTCGTCCGTAAACATGTAAATAAAGATAGCATGTCGACGCACAACTAGCCACTATGACGTTTAGTACGGTGTACGGATAATGCATACACAAGTGGTCGTTCGCTCCCTCCCTACCTACCAACCTACCTACCTATCTACCTATATACCTACCAACCACTCCATCCCCGCACCAACGTCAGGTCACCACTGAATTAGAGAGTAATCATTCCGAAGTAGATTCATCTGTACAAGACTTTTGTTAAAACGTAACTGAATGAGCTAGTAGAATAATATATAATCAACTAGATTTTCTCAGCAATAACTGTAAGTAAACCACGCACGCTCATGTGCACTGGCGGAAACAAAATTTTCTGTAGGGAGTGGCGAGGACATGGTAAATTTCGGCACTACCTCCTTCAAGTTTAAAAGTGTAGAGACAAGCCATACATATACACATAACAATATGTTCAGCCACAGCATCCCCCCCCTCAAAAGTGGCGGATTTAAGCTTTCTCCTTACGTGGGACGGAGAATATGCCTTACGGGGCCCGCCTCGTGGCACATGTGTTTCTGTGAGTGAGGTATGGTACTAAGGGCGACACCGAATGGGCCATACAACGGTGCGTCGCCTTTACGCGTAACGCGTGCAGTTTTAGCGAGAAAACAAATTTCCTATTGGTGAAATAACTTTACTGAAGTCCAGTGCACTGCCCATAAGTGGTTTCACATGTATCCGGTTAGTATATTTTCCGTTATAGCAGTCCGAAAACCCCGTTTCAACCCATTTTGGCGTGCCCTAAAAGGGGATTTCTAATACGTGTGTTGTCTTGGAAAGTACTTAAAAGCTGTCGTCTGAAGTGTGTGTTCTTTTTGTAGACAAACAGCGTGAACACACGTGTATTAGTTTCGGTGTAAAACTTGTTCTTCAAACACTCTGCAACGCGATTTTATAGCAACAAGGTGGGTAAATACAAATAATTTTTTATTCTTTATTTTTATGAGCATGACATTGTAGCCTGCAATGTCTTTATCCACTGTGATTTTTTTGAGTTTTGTATAACAGTTGGTTTTAGCGTAGTCGTTAAAGCGGAAACATGCAAAATACGACTTTAACAAGCCATTACGCGAAAACTACTAGAGATAAAAACATTTCATAAGAGCCAAATTTAGTCGCATTTTGTGTCTAAAATAAGAAAAAAATATCTGGTACTCATAAAAAAAATAAATAAATGGTGATGAAAATTGCGGTAGCCGCGCCCTTAAGAGCGCCGCCTACCCGCGAATGAGAGGCTCAAAAGCGATGGAGCTGTAAGGTCGACCTTGCAGCGCGCATCAAATGCCGCGTCGCCTCAACGAACCAAGCGCTGAACTAGCGTGCAAGCTTCCCACCGCACGGTTTATAATGGGACACTAAGAGGTGACCATATAATTTTATTGGTGGAAAGTTTGTAACTAAGTTCAACGCAGGTCGCAATCTGAGTTTCATATACATCCGGTTAGTACATTTTGAAGTACAGAAGTCTGGGAAGGCCGTTTTTAGCCAAGTGCGAGGTCTTAGAAACAGGGTTTTTAATGAACGTGGCATATTATGTATTATCAATGAGGTTCCGACCTTGTCTGAAGATTTTATTTTCGTACGTTGGTACATTGTGGCGCATTTGGAATGTTTTCGTAGAAAAAAACCTGTTTACGAACATACTGCAACGCATTTGATGCGTGGGGTAGGCGGCCGCCTTAAGAAGTATATGTATGCATCCCACGAACCAAAAGTGGGGGGTCCGGGGGTCCTCCCACGGAAAAATTTGGATTTGTAGTTGCAAAATGGTGCTATTTATTTCAGGAGTTTTCGGGCTAAAATTTTGAATATACTGCTTCCAAAAAATGGTTGTATTTTTTACGATAAATTGTTTGTAAAAGGAAAATCTTTCTGTTTATTTAAAAATATTTCTGACGTGTCATGTGGTCACCACCCCAATTAATAAGAGTAATAGCCAAGTAATTATCACAAATTTCAGATATAATAATAAACATGTCATGCGACGATTCATTCTTCTCGTCATCGTGCCAGGATGCCGATATTCTCTATGCACAGAATTGTATATTCATTGTCTTTGTGGAAACAGCAGGTGCAAGCGTCCGGGCCTTCTCGCCCCCACTAACGCTCATGTAAGCCCCATAGCTGCTGACGAGAGGGGAGGCAAGCCAGCCTATTGTGTTTAAGATACAAATGTTTGTTACAATAACTAGAATGTGAGGAATTTTAGGAATTAATTAAAATACATGTAGGGTATTGTCAAAGTGCAGCTGAATGAAATTATGAAATAAATGCGACAGTGACAGGAAGTTAAAAGTGTCCTTGAGGGGCGGGGCCATCATTTCGGAAGCTGTCTCCTGATTGGCCCAGTTGAACCAACGCCTGCAGGGCAAGCAACAGGAATGTTGGCGCCAAACAAGAGCGTGCGTAGGTTGTTGACAGATATTGGGACAGATGTTTTAAGCCGCGGAAGACGGCGTTTAGACGCAGATAACGCAGGGCCGGGGTGCCCCAGGAAGTCAGTTCAGGCGCCGGACACCTTTAGACAGACGATGTTGTATCAAGAGATCGACGGGCCGGGGTGTTATCGTCGGGCGTTTTCAATTTATGCGTCTGGACGCCTACGAGTTGCGGTATTCGGACCGGTTATTTAGAAGTATTGCAAAGCGTCACTAGTTAGGGCGGCAAACCGCTGACGACGCCATGGTAACCTTAATGCCGAATTCTTGTTACTCCACACACTTTAAACCACAGAACTTTAGGTCGCTGCAAATTAAGTACAATCTTAATATTCTGTGTAGACAAATCTTTTTTTGTTGTGTTAACTCTTGGAAAAAGTACTCTAATTTTAATGAACGACAAACTAAGTTGCACAAAACATTTTGAATCTAGAAACTACAAGTGTTTATTACACTGCATTTTGTGATGCAATTCTTAAAAACCACATTGGAAATCATAACCTACCAGACCTCACAAAAGATAGGCGCGACCTGGTAAATTTTGCTATAAACTTTGTTCTGCTGGTCCACATATTTTCTCGGGTGTCTTCTGGTTACTCCGCCCCTTCATTCCAGCGCTGCGGCATACTCAAATCAGGTCACTCATCATAAGCGCAAAATACCTAGCTATTAAGTACTGATCAAAATATTAAGTACTGATCAAAATCTCTTCACTTATTCAAAAGCCTCATGCCATGAGAACATGCACCCACGAAAACCAACAGACTCGTTGAAACTAAACATTTTATACTGAAATTAGATTTCACGAGCCAATGTCTATTCGCTCAAATTTATCCACACAAGAATAAAAATAATGTATTTTTAAGACATTTCTGAAAGTCTAGTAAAAATCCTTTCCTTTATATTTTTAAATAATTTTTTTTTTGTATTTTTATAGCTGTAAGCCCGCGACAATAATTATAGTTCATAGTTAGTTATTTAACTACTTTTATTAATGAAGGTTTCGCTGGGATAATTACCGCAACGTCGAAATTTTGATTTTGACATGTAATAATGGGAAAACTAAGCACTCTAAGATAGTGTTCTTTGGGTGGATAATGAAGTCACTAATAACATAATACTATAATACTAACTAATAAATCAACGCAATTTCGAACAAATTAAATGTTAGAATTTTTCACGCTAGAACGACCTTAAACTGCTTTCACGGTATAAAGAACCTAATAAACACGAACCTGTGTCACAGTATCAGCATCGCCGTCTCTTGTTGCTTGACGTTTATGCAGATTACTAAAAATATGTAAACAGGTATTTTCTCTATCTTCCTAGTTAGTATTCAACATTGAAACATAACTTAAAACACTTCTCAACAAATATATTTGAAACCACCACTCATTCACTGCACACTAGTGATTGACAGTGCGTAAAGACACTCCCCCCCCCCCTTTTTCGCACTTCTGCTCGCGGCTAGGGTACGCACAGGACCACCCATTAGGTCTGACAGGTGTCAACACAAATCTCATTATCGATTCCTTTAAAAGTGGTGGAGAATTCCTCAAACCTTTTTTTCACAAGCTCGTGAACAATGGGAACACTAAAGTGTCTAGAGGTAACCACCGCAAACATGCACACACAGACGCGCGTATAGAGAATGTAAGAAATTGGAATACTCAAAGCATAAAACTGTACACTGTTTTCTTCAGTTCATGGAATTTGCGCATACGCACTACAGCAACTAGCTTGTTGGCTACTTATATGTGTTATGGTTTTTAATTTTTGTTATTATTAAATTCATTAGTCAAAAAATTATCTTCAAGAAATATTAATATTTCTACTAGTGTTATATTCAGTGTCCAGATACCAAAAACTTCTTAAATATTGCCATTTCCACCTTGAAACTCTAAATTTTCCCGAGGGAGGACCACCGGACTCTCTAGTTACGTCTATGGGACTGTTATTTATGACATGGCCTCCCACTGAGAAAGTGTCGAAAGGGACGTTACACAAAATAAAAAACAGGAAATATATCGGATCCTCACAGCACAGGGGGCTATTCGAGCATGAACTAGTCTTGCTTACGTAAAACTGAACTTGAGAGAGGAAAAATTGTTGTTTAACAGTATTGAATTTTGCAGTTATGATCATGTAAAATGTATATATTATATGGGTGCTTATATTGCGAGTCCGCGTGCATGGTTGAATATTATTTGCAACAAGTTCTTTGAAGTGGGGGGGGGGGGGGATCGCCCTTTCCGCCTCCCCTTAAATCCGCCAATGTGCGTGTGTGTCTTGAACAACTTTAAGTTCGTCTCACTTTAGCATTTCACTTTTGACTTAGACACTTCCTGGAGTATGCTGAACCATTCATACATAAGGGATTAAATACAGGCCCAAACATGTGAAATCACTGTGTTATTGAGCATCCTTGAGTATGCAGATATTCTTTGAGGCTAGTACGTGGACCAGTGAATCTGGGAATTTTTCTTGTCTCTAATCATTTTTCTGATTTTAAAATTGCTAATATTAAACTTGCTTGATTCATTATTATTATTTTAGAAAACCCGTTTTAGAGAAAAGTTTTAAAAGTTTTACGATCCGGGAGCCCAGCCAACTCAAATAATATTTTATATCGTAAAAAATAAAATCAGGATACTATACAATGTAATTTAAGCAATTAGTCCATAAATTATGCGTAAGCGAAATATGGACAACATCCTTGCTGCATACAAATTACTACAACAGCATTTAGTGCTGTTTGCAATGCAATCTTCGTTTATAATCGAGAATCGGTGTAATACTATGACATAAAGTAGGGTAAATAGTTTTTCTTACCAGAAATTCCATTAAAAGTGCATTTTAATTATTTTGAAATCTTCACGCTTACTATGTCCGTCACGAAAATACGATGATATTAACGCTAAAACAATGTTCTTCAGTCTTCAAGGAACTTATGTTAAGGTCAGCTTTGTGGTATCATACATAAAAATTTCATATTTCTATGTCGGTTATTTAGCACACATTATTCAGTAGTATGGGATTATATGTGTAATGTGGGCTGTTTGCTGTATGTGATCATATTAAAACGTTGCTTCCCGGCAAGTCGTTCAAAGCACAAATATTTTGTTGAATTTTCTAGTAAAAGCGATTCTACTACCTCGCATGTCACTTTCCGCGCCTCTGTACCATGTAATCTCAAATACTAGGACTAGTACACAATCAACACTGAATTGAACAACAATAAAACTAACAGCATACCCCTTCTTTAAATGGCGTATATAGCTAAAGCTAGAGATAAATAACTCATCACTGTCATCCACGTTTCGTCTGTGGGTCCGGCAGGGGCGTCATTTATGGGGGCAGGGAGGGGCAAATGCTCCCCCCCCCCTGGATTTAGAATTTTAAGTGTGTAAACTATATTTTTTGTATTTTGTTATTTAAATAATGCTAACTTAAGTACATACAACTAAAATTTTATTATTAAAGTTTCTAATTTATACTAGCTTAATTAATAAACAAGATGCAACAAGGTAATTGTCGCCGGAAAAATTCTTGCCCCCCCCCCCCAAGAAAAACCGGAAATTACCCCCCTGATCAGCAGCCTCCCAAAATGTTATCCATCCATCTATACCGTAGAAAACGTTAACTTTTGACAACGAAGAAAGCACAGCCTTATAAAGTCACATTTCAACACTCGTAGAAGGCTGTGAAGATTTTTGGAATTTATTTTAATTTAAATACCGGTGTTTTCTTTGCGATTTAATTGGTTTAGACAACTTTCTGTTAGAGTCTTTTCTATTAAGTCACTTATTGGAACGTAATTTCCTCTGTATGAAAAGATTTTTCTGGTCAGCAATAACATGTAGGTATTTAGCGCTGGTAAGGGATGACGTGATGTCCTTGAGAAAATCCGCCGACCAGAGGCATCATGCCGCACGTTTTTCACATGCGTTAGTCCGGGGACCGACCCCGCTGGGAATCAAACTCTGATCACCTTGGAGGGGAGGCGAGTGCTCTAGTCGCTTCGCCCACCGTGGCCTTATATATGGTGCAGTCAGCAAAATAATAGTGAATTCATTTTTTATTTGCTTGTCGATTTGAGTTGTTTTAATGAATTGAAATAATTTTCAATTATGTTCTAGCTACTCATTTACACATACTTTAATAGTACAATTTTCCTTATGTTACACGAATGGTATGTATTTTAAGTTTTATTAAAAAATTTTAGATGAAATTTTTGCACATATGGATTCTTCTCCTGAATTAGTAACTTATTTGGTAACCTTGGTAAACCAACCAACGAACGACGCGTTGCTAAACCTCGTAAATTTCATACCTCCATTACATAAAATATGGTGCTGATTACCAAGAATGCTTTGAAACTTCATAACCATTTTCACGTATACTCATACATATTTTACTTTTGACGCAATGGCGTGTCAAACGAAAAAAAATGTTTCAAGGTTTTCTTGCTCATTTTGTGTAATTTTCTTTGACGCTACGTACATAATCTCTCTGGGCCATTCACCAAAAACAGGGCACTTAAGAAAATGGAAATTATTGCAATGAAAATATTCAGATATTATAATAGAATCATAATTATAATGTTCTTAAGTAGGCTACTTTTATAAACTCTTTCGCCGTATGTAATTTACAAAATATTAATAAATTGTTCATACATAAATTTAAAACTTTTTGAAATAAACTCCATGGAATATGACTTCAGTATTATTTCGTCGAGTTTTCATATAAAACAATGTGTTTCCTTTAATTATGTGCCTTAGAGAGCATATCACAGTGTCGTTCGAAAATTCTAATTAATTTTAAACATTTTCATTTGAACATTATTAATACTAGAAATTTTGTAACTTATTTTCATATAAACTCCATGGACAATGGGAAACACTTAAACGCCATGGTTTGAAATAAAGTGTTACAAGTTTAAGCAAAGACTTTTCATGTGGGCAATTCTCATGAGTTCTTTTGGGATAGAGGTCTTATAATTATAAATAAAAGAGTTAAATTAAGTGCTAGATTTAAGCTCACAAAGCTACGAAATACACAAAACAGCAATCAACTATAACTGTCATAACACAGTTATGCACACACTTATTACTTTGCCATAGAACGTTAATTAACTTTGACAATTAAAGCACAAGAATATTTACCACCAATAAATTAAAGCCTACAAATCACAATAAAAAAATCAGTCATATATCCAATCAACAGTCTCTCAAATAGTGACAGTGTAAAACCTTTACAGTCCTAAGGGAGGATGGCTCACCATGTACAGTGCATTACCCAGAGTGCACCACTGTCTTCACTCTTGAGGTCTTCGGCTCGACTCTCGTCGCGCACCTCCTTCTTCGCCTGCCGACCCGCAGGAGAAGCCCTCTTTGTCTCACCCAGTACTGCTCCGAAGGTATGTGCCTGTAGCCTCGCAGTAGACTCCGACGTCCCCAAGACCATTGAATATATAGAGGTATAGAAGTCGCACGGGATACGATTTATTCTACACTGGCTGCCTTCCGTTATTCACTGATTTCACTGGCCAGTGTTTTCAGTAATGTCAGCTATAGTTCCGAAATTGCTGCCGGCACTGATAGTCACTGATGGTCGGGTGATGACGATACCCTGTGCGAGGCTACATCCGTTTATTGAGATTACCGATTTTACTGGCGCTTCAGAGCATCAGTGTTGTCAGTAAACCAATATTTTTTGGCGGAAATTCAAAAGTTGAAGTTATCTAACTATAGGACGAGTCTTTTTAATATATAAGGGCCAAAGAGGGTATCTATTAATTTATATACGTTTATTTACCGTCTGTTTATAGTTACAGAACCATTCGTCGTGCAGTTTGCAAAGACTAAATAACCTTTAGAGGTTGAATCGTACCTTCTTTATGCATTTAAAAATAATGGATACAGCTTCCCAAACTTTAAATACACACAATGTATAAGCTGCGTCGTGAAAAAACGAAGAAAACAGTATCAGTCGTAAGTCGTGCTAGATGTATCAATATGCTAAAAATATACCAACTTTATTATTAAAGTAAATACAATTTATACAACGAACAAAATAAACTTGACAGTTTACCGCAAGAATGAAATCACAGATATGCCAGAGATTTGGTTGCTAGGCAACGTACATTGCAGTAATGTTTACTGATTTAATGTTCCGATATTATCTATTTACTGATAGTGAAAATATTTTGCTGATTACTGATGCTGTTCCCTTATTGTTCACGGACACTGGCGAACTGTCAGTGATATCAGTGAAATCAGTGAAGAACGGAAGGCGGCCACTGTTTCTTGGCCGGAGTTCGGCTAGTTGTTAGCTCCTCCGCTAGGATACACTACGGTTGCCGCCACCCCTCTCCACCTTCGCCCTGGTCCCGTCTTTTCCCTCTCCCCTAGCTCATGCCGACCCTCCCCCCTTCCAGACCTAACTCGTCTCCCCCCTACCAGACCTAACTCGTCTCCCCCCATCCTCCCTGGGCATGCTATCACAATTTACCACTTCTCGTGTCTCCTCTCTTTGCAAAGGCATGTTGGTCAGCATCCAGTTCCTCACTTCTCGAAAGGAACGAAACATTTCAGTATGTACTAATACCGGTTACATGCGCCAAAGGTTTTCTTAGCGTACGCCTCTATGTGTGTATAAACAATTTCAAAGTTGCTCTAAACATATAAATCATACTTAATTTTATATGCCGTACTATATATATATATATATATATATATATATATATATATATATATATATATCTCACGATAAACTAAACAACCAAAGTGACACTACTTTTCCGAGATACTGTAAGTTCACAAATTTTAAACAAGGATAAATTGGAACACATTTGATAATTAAATGTAACACATTGTATGTATTTAGTAGTCTACAGTTTTCCGATCCTTGCATCAACAACAAAGGTTTATTTATAACATTGATTCCCCACACTCAACTCTCATAAATATGTACGTAATTTACAACATCCAAACCCAGCAAGGTAAACCAGTGGCAAAACTCGGCGATTGCTTTGAAAGAACCCTGGTTCTTATACCAACCAGGCCATTCTATTTTAAGTTTTCCACAGTTTTCTGAAATCCGGTGTATGTGAATGCCTGCGTTATGCCTTAACATAGTTCACTCCCTAATCATGATTGTATGATTTGAATATTTAATGCCTCCATCATTTCCTTACTCCTACTTCAAGAACAAAATATTATCAATTATTTATTACACCAAACCCAGATTTCCCCACATTGATTCAAAAAAATCTCTGTGGATTTCTTTCAATAAAAGAAAATTAGAATAACTGAAATAAAGTAGTAAATATTATAATCAAGATGTACCTATAATTTAATAACTGTTGTGTAACAAATTATGAGTATTCATTCATAAGAATAATGTATTTATCACACTATTTATGACTAAGTTCTAACCAAAAATTCTTTTCCAAATCAGACAGTCATAAGCTGTTCAAAATATGACCCATTAACTATATCAGTAAACACTCACTATTATAAACTGTAATATAGGAGAGTATAGTCATTTTATATTTTAATTCTAAGAAATAAAGAAAGTCGGCAAAATTAGGCTTTGGTAATTACAGAAAAAACGAAGATTTAAGAAATATGACACACAAACAGTATTTTTAAACGTGTAAAATAATTTGAAATATGTAACTGTTTACTGTACAACTTGAATAGCTTGCCCGATATCTTTGTACCATTATATACGAAAAAAAAACAATGATGTAACAAAACAAATATGCTCATCAAAAGCTTTCGTTACAATAAAACATGATATATATACTTACATAAAAAGTAAGCAATCGTGAGTAGGTGGATTATTAAAGATGGTTTGAACTACTTATAGAAGAGTCAAAATTCACATAAATTATTAACATAGTGATTTTATCTTCAGTAGAATGCATAATAAATAGCCAAAGGACAATCGTATTATTTATCTTCGTAAATCATTATATAGCAATGCAACTTACTGCAACATAAAATATAACGTAATGGGCAGTAGTGTTGCAAATACAGACAAGATTGCAGAAAAGAAAGTAAATTAAACTAAAACGAACCATTTACTGAAGCTCACGAATCAAGTAGTATTTAAATATTACTGTAACAATCAAAGTGATCTACTTGCATTTATGCATTTTAATAAATATGTGTAGTAACATAATCAGTATAAGAAGACCTTGAAGCGTATTTTGAAATATTATAATAAATAACAATGTAGTTGAAATAATCAAGTTGAACATTAAGTTAACATATCTGTACGTTGCATTTTCTCAGAATTTTCTTTTACCCCCATGTTGTAAAATTTATTAACATTAAAATAGTTCGGGATTCATATCAGTATCTAAATCAGACCCAAGTTAAGCAGAAAACCCGTATAAAATGTCTATAAAACATTTCCAAACATACTGTAAACCTCTTTTTAAAGGGTTTATTGTCCCAGTCCATTGGATCTGATACTAATATGTAAGCTAAACGAGTGCAAGTAAACTTCTATTCCATTTTACTTATATTTATGTTATTTTTATTGTAATATGTCGTACATTTATGTTTTTAGAGCTGTATCGAACACAAACCGTACGTAAAACTAAAAACCAGGAACATGGTACGGTTTATTTTCTGGCAAGACCTACTGTTATTTAACTTTTTATGTTTAGGATGTTCCTTCGCGTCACTGTTTTTTCGTTTTGAATCCCGAATTTGTCTCGACATCAATTTCACTTGGTAATGCAAACGACATCGTATCAGAGTCCGCAGCATACATTCCTCGTGTGCCCTACACGTGTTGAACCATGTAAAAAAATACGTATTTGTTTGTTGTTTGATACGCGCCTCTATTAGGGAAGATACTTTACTTTCGTATCAAAATGTTTCTTAGCTGTTCGAAAATACTTGTAACTAGAAGCTGGTAATGTCTCTGAGCACGTTCGATGCTGCTTTCAGATGAATTCTGCTTTCAGACGACGACCTTTGTTGCTGTGTTCAGTCAGCTCGCTGTAACAGTTTGGGTAGTTGAATGTATCTAGGTATATTTTAACATTATATCCAGAAAATAGTACTCGGCACAATCTTGTATTGTTTCTGTTTCCTCTATTGTTTAAGGGTATACGTAGCCTACAAAAATGTGTATTTAGCTATGTATTTAGTACCAACACTTTGCTTGCAGGTAACTAGAATAGAAACGTTATTCAGTTAACGTTTACACTTTTTGTGCACATAATAACTAATAAAATTACTGTTTAAATCTTAAACTAAAATTTAGTATGAAACTATTTTAACCACAATGCGGTGCAGAGGCTTATTTGAAATGCACACGTTTGAAAGGCTTTTGATAGCTTAGGCCTAAGACTGCAGATTATCTATGACCTGATTGGAAGCACTCTGAATACAAGCTGTGACACGTATAATATAACCTGTTTCAGTCAGTGCTTCTAAAACTACGTCGAGCAAAATCGGTAAGGGTGTTCAGTGGGAAAAAACCGTAATTTGATATTTGTATGAAAAAGTGGCTATACTCGTTACTTGAATCATTTCACCCCTCACCAGAACCTCGATATTAGTCGCTGAACAAAACTTCTCACTCATAAATGCTCATTCAGCTGCAAGAGTAAATCGGCTACAGATATTTTTTTGTCTTCTTTCGCAGAAAATGCAATTGGCTCAGTTTCCCACTAAGATTCAATGTTCGCTCTCGACGTTTAGTTCTCAGCTTTGCTTTTCACGGAGCATTGTCGTCTTGCTGTTATTTTGCATGTTTATTGGAAATGGCGCAATTTACTAATCTCGCAGGCATTTCCGTATTAGAAGTCTTCTTGTATGACATATCAACACGTTTTATCTGGCTCGATTTATTCTTCATTTTGTTTGCTATCGCAAGAGATTTGGAACTGTTTCGTGTTCTGTGTTGGAACACGAGGAGTGCACATACGATGGAAAGAAAAATAATTTTGTGAGTTTCATATTTCATTTTTGAACTGATTTGGTTCAAAATGATCTGCACAAATTACGTAGTAGGTCAGGGAAATACCTGGAACTTTAGAAGTTTATCATTTCCACTCTTTAAAACCAATTCCAGGCATCTAAAATATTTTTAAAAAATCTAACGATCTTACTGTTACAAGTTTGAGGAGCACAAACTTTATATGTGGGCAATTCCCATGAGTTCTTTGGGATAGAGGTCTATAATTACAAATAAAAGAGTTAAATTAAGTACTGGATTTAATAGCTCACAAAGCTATGAAATACACAAAACAGTAATCAACTAGAACTCTCACAACACAATTAGTTATGCACACAATTACTCCTGTG
>PNEQ01066907.1:0-15398 GCA_003012365.1 Medauroidea extradentata | reverse complement strand
ACAACAACAACGTAGACGTACTAAACAGGGCCCGTTACATCTGCCGCCCCGAACAGGGACTTCATAACCTCCAAAATAAGCTTCTAGACATTCCACGACAGTGCGAGCAGAGACGTAGACGCGGCACCGCTACATCTGGCGTCCCCGAACAGGGACATCTAGATAACCTACAACACGGCGACGTAGACGTACTAGTAGCGGAAACAGCGGCACCGTTACACTAGTGCCGTTGCTGGCTTGTAGGCATCATATGTCAAATGATATGTGCAGATAAACATAATGTCAATGAGATTCTCTTTCATATTATTTGTTATCTATTGAAAATTGAAATGCATGATTTCTTTACTGAGCCAGATTCTGCCATCCGCTTCTGATATTTCAGATGTCTGAAACACTGTCGCCGAGCTGTCTACAAACAAAAAAGTAGCATATATGGTAATTAAATACAACAAACTTTTACTTTTTTATGTAACTCCCACCATACATTTGACAAGAATAGTTTTTCTAAACAAACTCATGTCCATAGTATGTATTTGATTACGAGCACAGGAATATTTACTCTGATTTTCGTTCTAAAATAGTTCATTTCCATGTTACCGATGTTTCCGTTTTACGCAGGATGTAATATACAGTAAACGTAACAGGACCGTAATTTTTTTTCAATTCGTACAGGTTTCTGTTTTATGGAGAGTCCGTTTTGAACAGGTTTTACTGTAATTACTTGCATACGTCATCTTGATGAATGACTACAAATTTTTCTTAGAAATAGTAAGTTACACTAGTGCACTATCTTTACTAAAAGAGCAGACTGCAATTCGGAAGAAGTGCTTGGCAACATTTCAATCAGAGGATGAAAGGAAGATGCACAACTATAATCAGCTGTTTACATTTATGTTCACCCATCGCTACTACGATTTTTAATTATATGTATTAAAAAAACCAAAAACAACGACACTAGTTGCCACTGACCATCAATCTCGTTTCTTGTACCCTAATGCCATTGTTTTATTTTTCGGGAGAAAATTCATTTTTGAATATCATGTTAATGTTGTTTTTTTTTCAATTTGAAAATATTACCAATACAGAACACTACGGCTTCTCAATGCAATAAGTCAAAAATACAAAGATTTCACTCATTTAGGGTGTTTCCAGAATCTCAAAACACAAGTCATTGGACAACATTTTCCACCAAAGAATATTAATATCAATACTAATCACGACTTATTTTGCTCTGCAACATTCAGCAAAAGACAAACATTTTTCTAGGACTCAACAAAACACTTTAGTCGCCAATCTACTTATAAGCATCATCGCTGGTAGCCCAGTTATGTGCTGCCTGTTCCCAAATAAAAAGAAAAACATCTAACATTTTTAAGTGTAGCATCTTTACTACAAAGATATTGAGTTAACACTACAGTTTTCTTCTAGTAATAGTAAATTTTCATTAACACAAAGTTCCTGTAGTAAAACTTGAGTACAACTAATACACACCTACATTCAAGTAAAATAAAGTAAACATTAAAACTGACAAGTTTTACAGGAAACAATAAAAATATATAATGAGGCAAACTTGAATACATACACTTACAGTTTGCTGCCCTTGCATACTTCTTGCCTTGCGCAACCTATTCTTGCAAGCATCCAAATCCAACCTGCAAGGAGAGATACAACTAGTTGAAATTACACATGAAAAACAAAAAAATTATCATGGACAACACATATTGACTGCTTATTCCCATCTCCCCTTTTTTTCTTTCTCACACATACACTCCCGTACGCAAACACATGATACCAGTAACACCATTTATACTCATTTATGGACCACAACCTTGTAAAAGACTTTCTTGCCATACTTCCTTCACAGAGGTTCTTCTCCTGAAATTAAGATTTTATTTTCAAGACATACATACTGAAAGTAGGTAGGACAATATCCCACAAAAACTTGAAAATAACTGTTTTTTTTTTTTCCAAATTTTTACTTACCAAGTTAACTTGCTGTTGACGGAAAGTATCTCCAGGTATGTGTGTCAATTCAAGACTTATTACTCTAAAAGCACAAGTATATTAATATACACTGTGTTCCCTCCTCCTCTTCCTCTAAGTGCATATGTTAAAAGCTAACTGGTAAGCAATGGTGGCACGAGTGTTTCAAGTAGCCAAATAAAGTTAGTAGCTGCCTGTCTGGGAACAACAAGGGATTGTGGTGAGCAAAGACCCCTGCTCAAATTGTGAGATTATAGTTTGCTGGTGCCAACATACTTGAAATACATTAGTGGCGGCGCACAACATATAGGACACCGGGCTGGCGAAGAACCACAGACCAAGTGTTGTAAAATACAGCACAGCCTGACCAAGGTGCTCTGAGCCACTACCCTAGCAGCCTCCACGCCTCTCACTACGTATTAAACAGCAAAGAATGGATAAGTGCACGGAAGCATGACTATGTGACAATCCAGTCACAACTCATGCATGCCTTCCTCCTCTGGCCAGTGGACATACAGTACAAGCAGGCACATTGCCAAGCAGAAGAACTTGCTACACTCATTCTTAGAGTGGTAGGTCTTCACTGGTACTTCACCTAGGAAGAAGGAAGTCTATGGAGCTGAGAATTTGATGCTAGAGAAGCACAGGCTATACATGGAACTCCTGGCTAAATGTAAAGAGTCTGTATTTATGCCCAAATTGGTGGTTAATAGGGCTTGGTACACAATTCAATGCTACAAGCATTAATCTATAACTGTAGGTTTCTTGAAGCCAATTTGCAAAAATTAAACAATAGCAATCCTAGACAACGGTTGTAGCCAACATTTAAAACAAAATTGTTTCTAGTGTTATGAACTTCTGAGGCACAATAACTAACGCTGGAACCTCATGCAATTAACTGCAATGCAAGAGATCACGCGTAACGAATTAGTAATTCTGGATAAATAATTACTCATAAAGTTGGCAAATACTATTATCTAGGGTTGCCATCGAGTATTTTATCCATATTGGCTTCGAAAAAAGTGTAGAACTCAATAGATGTTTTCAGCGTATATTTATCTACCACACACTCTTAACATACAGGGACCACTGACAGTGTAGGCACCTCATAACTGATGATAAGACAGGAAGAGTTAAAAAAGTCTGTGACACTCCATTCACAGCAGTTAAGACTGTCATTAAGCTTCCACATTTAACATTAACTACACCCATCTCATTGGTCTTCATTAATTTTATGGGGTATCATGCAAACACAAATAATAAGAAAAAGTGTAAAAAATAAAAAAAAATTAGTTCATGATTCCACACTTAATTATGATTACGTCACATTCAGAAAAAAACAATGAAAACACAACACCAAACTGTGTGACTGGATTCAGTTCTTTCAAAGATCATACCAAACTGTGTACAACTCAGTGGTCGAGTCGGCCTTACATACTCCCTGGTTAGGCAACAGCTGTACTGCAAGCCAACGTACATTATTCTGCTGCCACTGACTACATCACCTCTAAAATACTGTAATATATACTAAATGTAAATATAAATTTTATTTCATATCCTGAAACTGAACACAATATGTACATAGTCCACGAAACAATTTTGAATATAGTAGCTGCTGTTCATAATGTACAGAGAACTGTTTCTTCAACAGCCATGCCAACCCAACCTTCTTCCAACTATCTTATCATAGACGTTAACTCACTTTTAAAATCACTAACAATTTTTATATTCACAAATGTGTTGTAATAAAAAAATGTATTCATTTATTTATCTCACCACATTTGATTTGCTTAAATAGTTGTATGATAACAATGGAAATATTCCTAGTATTTTTTTTCAACAGTTCATTTCTAAAAGTATCAACTTACAGTGTGGTGCCTATAGCAATACAAAACAACATAAATCAAGACACAATGCCATAGTTGCCACCAGCAATGGATACGGCAGACCTCATGAGGCCCACAATCATCAATATCCCACTGTTACGGTTGTCTCAGCTCAAAAGTATGAGACTACATAACAGTTGAGAGGGACAGAACAGAAACAGGTCAGTAAGGGCATGGCAGGCCTGAAAAAATTGTAAAGGTGACCTGATTACCTACACAAGTACAGCTTAGTTCACAGGTTACTTTAAAGCTAAATGTAAGTGAGGGAGAAGTAACAGCTTTGCTAACAATTATGTAATAGTATTGTAGTACAAGCTTTTTAACACATCCTAACCTTTTTACTGTAAAATTAGCTTCAATCATAATGCATTTCTTAGGTAATTCATGTAATAATAATATACCTTTCAGTGGCAACTAGCACACTTGTATGTCCATTCACTTTCCACACGCAATAAGAATACAGTAACATCTAAACAGAACTTGCCCTCTATAAAACAGAAAAGTTGTGTAAATGGAAATACTGTACAAATGAAAAACCTGCATAAGAATGAAAAAGTTTGGTTTAAATGTTAATTACTGTATGTATAACATCCTGTTTAAAATCTGCACCTCCTTAATGCAGAAACTGACAATTTTAAAACAGAATGTAACATAATTATAAAAAAAACATTACAGCTGCTCACAATAACTTGTGTGCTATGCAAACATTTTTTAAATCCACAGTGTCAGATGCAACAATTTACAGCATCAATGCAATAGTATCTACATTCTTTTTCCACTTACCGGTATGTGTACACCAAACGACACTTTAAATGTGGGTTTTACAGAAAAAACGGCAGTTGGCAAGGGAAGCATGGCGACAGTGTGTCAAAGACATCTCAAATAACTGCAGCAGATAACAAATCTGGCAGTCAAGAAGTGACATGACTTAGTTTCAATACATTAAATAAAGACAAAAAGGGAAAAAAAGTCCCTTTCTGCCTAATTGACAGGAAAAATGTTCACTTCCTTCAGTGTTGTGATTTATTGCACAACTGGTTGGTAAAATTACTCAATTTTCATTCTTTGGCTGGCAGATTGTGACTACCAGTTTACACTATCTAGTTTTTTTTCTCGCCACGCTCTTACCTGATTAGTTGCAAAGCTCCAATTGCAATAACCGAACCAATACCCATATCCAATACACCCAAACAAATCTTACAATTACAAAAAAATCCATGCTACAAACGATAAGACAGAAACATATGTTTTGGTTCATTACCTGGTTTATTATTCAATAAAATTTCATTTGATTTGTAATTTACGTTGTTTTAAGATGTTTACAAAAGCAACATATTAGACCTAGCGAGATTTTCTTGATGACTGTACCAGGATGCCCAATCACCAGAGGTTAGCCATGTTGCAATCAAGTGAACACAAGTAATTAGCTCTCGTCAATTTAAGAATGAGAGGAAACCCAGATAACTTTTTAAATTACTAAGAGTTGAAATTTTACCCTAGCTGAGTAGCAAGACAGTGATTCATAAATGTCTCACGATAGTAAAATAAAACAGTAAAGTAGTGGCATCAAAACTGTGTCCAATTCCATGACCAAAAAAACTGAATTTATTTAAATGTATTTGACTAGTTCAGCACTCAAAAGTGGGGTTAATAATAACAGTTACTGTAATTTAGACGGCAATCCGAATTATAGCACATTCATTAGTCCAGTGTTTTATTATATTGAGGTTGTGGTGAGGATTGTGGCGACTAAGGTGGTGTAAAATGTAATACACAGCAGCTATTGTTCCTTTGTGTTATTTTGTCAACTGATGTACTAGAAATTCGTAATAATAATAATTATTATTATTATCATTATTGTGTTTCTGTTTGACAGCTACTTCACCTATCTAATGCAGACAAGTGCTGTAAGGGTAGAAAATCCCTGACAGCACCAAGTTCTGTTTTGACATGGTTTTAATGTACTAAATTTTTTATGCTATAGCACCAGTGGCGGCCTGCTATGTAGTGCAACGGTGCAATTGCACTGAGCATATTCTCTCCAAAAACTATGTTTCCGCATTCGTCTATGTGGCAATGCTGTTTTTCTGCCAGAAGAAAGTTTTATCGCTTATCAACTAACCCGCGCTAAAGCTCTAGGGACTAGCCGCACAGGGGTTGACGTGCAGTGCCAGGCAGTGCACGGGAAAACGACGTCATAGTAGCTAAAAGCAGCAAGTGTCACATCTCCACCCCTCCGCAACTGTCCCTGAAATCCGTGCAACGAAGATATCTGCCGCAACTGCCGAAAACAACGGAACAAGGTGGAAAGTTTTTAGGTGGCTTGACCGTGACCAGCTTCCAGACAACTTCACCTCTGTTTACTACGTGTTATCAGGGTTTCACGTGAATTAGGTATGTGAAAAGTTATTTTCTTGTGTAATGAATTCAGTATGACGCGTTTTACTCTTGCCGAACAGATTCACGTTTACGTTCCGCCGCAGATTTGCTTGTCCCCTGAGTAAAATTAGTGTTAGGAAGTTTGTACATACCTTTAAACCACTTGTTGCCACACTTTGTTTGTATTTTAACCTTTAAATATACTTGACCTCATGTTTTTCTTGTACTTACGTCTTTTGTAAACAAACCACGGCCATGCGCCGCCACTACCAATTGTTTGTAAACTGAATACCATTTATATTTATTATTTCACGTATTTATGTATTGTAAGTCTTATTTTTGCATCTTGATAATTTATTTCACATAAATTATTTAGTGTTTAAAACCTTTCACGGCACCAAGTGGAAATATTTAGATTTTGTATTTTTTATTCGCGCGCCCATGCGGCGACATTTAACGCAGCGTAGTTGGCCTCCCTGCCTAGAGCCTGCCATGTTCCAGAAGTCCCGTTAGCACCACCCCCTCGGGAGGCCACCCACTCTGCTCGACCCCCTAAAGATTCGGGTATAAAAGGGGGGCCTTCAGCCCTCATTAGTCAGTAGTCGTCAGGGGATCGGCCTAACCACCGAGTCTCCTTAGCACTCCTCCCGATCTGTTGGTTGACATCCGCAAGGTGCCAACAGATTACCCTTACCCAACCTACCTTATTCCTACCATACATGCTGGGGTTGATGTCCGCAAGGTGCTCCAGCCCCACACACAACAGTCCGTCACAGAGGGTTGACGTCCGCAAGGTGCCCTCTGCGATACCTTTACCTTAAATCCACCAGTCGGCGGATTCCTTGTACCCCACCCAACTCTTGCACTTTTCCTATCGGAGTGTCAAGTAGCGCTCGGTGGCTAACGCCGCTAACCTGGCCCGCGCGTGCCATTTTTGTCTTACAGAACACAGTCAGTTCTGCGCGCTTGTTGTTCCGAAAGTTATTGCACCGGAATATTAAGATATCTAAGGGTAGTTCCGTAGGACCACGCGGGAGTGAAGCCCAGTAATAACCGAGACAGTATCAGTAGCGATCTATTGCTAAGGGAAAGACTTGAAGTCTTTAATGAGTACGTAGTGAGAGAAAGTGTGTAAATAATTGTAAATTGGTGAACTCTTGTAAAATTGTAAATTCAGTGCTTGTAAAAACTCGTGTGCCAACCAATCTGTATATTGCCAGTCTCAATATATAGTAACTATATCTACCTCAACTCTTTTATTTTTTATTAATGTCTCAACCTGCACAAAACAGTGATATCAATTGTACGGAAGCCAAAAGGCAAGCTGCCTTACTTCGTTACTCTCAGTGCCATCAGCCAGTCAGAGACCTCAGTAGGGTTGTACTGCCAGCCGTACCAATCCCGGGCAAGGCCCCAACACTACCCGACCTGTGTCAGCAGTACTCGCAAACAGAAACCTCGCCTACTCAGTCGGATCTCCGGAAGATATTGAGGGGCATGCGCAGGAGCGCACCGCCTCTGCTGAGCCCACTCAAGTCTCCTCCACGTCCCAAGGGGGGACCTGTTCAAAAGCTACTTAATGAGTGGCACCCTCCGGCCACCGCCTCCACAAAGAAGAGACGGCTACTTGAAACCTTGTTTTAGGTGAGTGACCCGTAAACCTAAAAATAATACCTGTAAGATCTCTGTCCCTCAGAAAGTACTCCAGAGATCATACCCGGCCAAGATCGACAGTCACTCGTCGTGTAGGGGACAGATCACTGGATCTTTGCTTACCTTGTGTTCCTCCTAAGTCTCATGCTCAAATTCTAAACCGCACATGGTAAGACTTAACACTTATACTTTTACATTCAAACCCAATAAGAGGCGACAAGTAGGTAAGCTGATGGATTCGTCGTTCGCACGGAAATCATTTGTGAAAAAACTTAAAATCAAGAAGTTAGGTCGGCCAGTTTCTGAACTGAATTTTACTACAAGCTATAAAAATAAGAAAGACAAATTTAAACGGTACTTCAATAAGAAGATTTTCGATGAAACTTCAAGGATTTGTGTGTCCGATAAGAAATGCACTATTATGTTTCCCGTGTGTATTGCTCTGTGGATAGCCCTCCTGGAGTACGAAAGGTGTTAAAGACTTAGGGCACTTAATAGAATATATTAAAAGACATTCTGAAAACAAAACACATATAGTAAATGTACTTAATCTGGCAGATATTGGCACGGTCAACGTAGCAACTCAGCTTGATACAGCTTATTGTTTATCGATGCAAAAACATAATGAGCAGGTAGAAAAATCTGTTCCATTTTATCAAAGATTATCGATTGTATTCGATTTTGCGGTGCTTTTGAACTGGCATTTAGAGGTCATGACGAATCGGAGACATCAAATAACACGGGAATATTTAGAGGTCTAATTGATTTAATTGGTAGCGTAGACTCTGCCTTTAAAAATCACATAGAGAGTAGTCCATACAAAATGAATTGCTGGATTGTATGTTGGAGGTCTGTCGGGAAGAAATGAAACATGAAATAGACCCAGTTAAATATGTCCTACACAAATAAATATTTAAATTTTCTAAATTATTTTTATCACGGCAGAAATTTAAGGAATTTAATTTATTTTCGTATCAAAATAAAAAAAATTGTTAATTTAAAAGAAAATTATTTTACCACAAAATATACTTAAAAACCACTAATTTTTCTTTAAAACTAAAATTTTCCCTGACAGTTTCTAACTACGCTTTTAGCTTAAGAAACGGTGAGTGTACACTGTACGGCATATTTACGCTTGTGCTAAACACTTTTACGTTTATGTCAAGCATTCAGAGAGAGGAAATTATTTAATTTGTACAAGGAAATTGATTGGTAAAGGTCGCAACTGTCAAGCAATCAGGTTGCTTGCTTTCCATCATGGCTGTCCTTCTCGAATCCCGGTGGGGTCGCCCCTGATTTTTGCATGTGGAAATCTTACCGGAGTGATGGACGATGTTGCATCGGGTCGATGGTTTTTCTCGGTGATATTTCGCATACCCCACGTTTGTATTCTGTCAATGCTCCATACCCACATCATCGGCGCCTTCCATCACGTTTAAATACCATAGCTGCTATAAAAACTGTGTAGTTGTAAGAGATTTAACAATAATAGTTTTCAGTCTTTATTGTTGAAGGGCAGTTTTCTGCCAATTAATATCTGCCGAATAGTTATGAAAGTCATTTAATTATAGCTTTGTGCAGTTTTTTATGGAATTTTTTTTCACAGCATATTTTACTTATTAAAATATTACAATTATTAAAAGCAATACAATAATATTTTAAATTCTGAAACTCCTTAAATAGCACCATTTTGCACCTTGAAAATAAATTTTTCCTGGGGGACAACCCCCGGACCCCCTGCTCTTTTGGCTTGGAGTATGGGTATTTAAACTTTTAAAGCATTGCTTAGTGTTGCACTGAGCTGACTGGAGGCACCGGCTGGCCACCACTGTAACTCAGCTCAACTATGTTTCACCAGCACCCAATTTTTACGAGCTGACTACATTTACTACTTCCTGAAACACTGGAGTAGAACACCTCAAAGTTATAAACTCACCTCTTACTCTCAAGGATGCTACGCTCCTTCAGAATGGTTTTCATTTCTCCATCAAGAAATTTCCTCAAAGGCTGCGTATAGCACTGGTTGGCCGAAACAATAAACTCTCGTTCTGTCTGACCAAGTCTCTGCTGGCACTGACCCACTTTGATAAGGGCACTACCTGGGGACACAATACCATAGCTCGAAAGTCACACACCCCATTACAGGTGTGAACCTGGAAATAATATATAAGCAAAGGCCAATCATCTAGGAAACTACTTTTACAATTTTGTGAGACAATGTGAACCCTTCTTGCACTTTTACTGTTTTTTTTTTCCTTTAAATTACAGACTACTGCCAGAGCAATGGCAGTTGAAACTAAAAAATTATATGTCCATTTAGCGTAACTTTATGTGTTAAAAAATGTGAAGTTAGCTGAATAACTCAAGCTACTTTCTTCAATGCTGGTGATTTTTACTAAATTATATGACTGCTATTAAAAATAACAATTTGAAATGAAACTATATATTCCATATTTTAACAGAATAAAACTGAAGAGGTCACAAAATATGACATAACATAATTAATTTGTGTAATGTTACCATCCAAAACTGTAGAATAACAATAAACACTACTAAATAAAGCCTAAAGTTAACTATGGAGGTAAATACAGTCTGTCTCGTGAAAGAATTCCATATTTTGACATTTCTCTTCTGAGAAATTTGCCTGTCTGTTCCATTGTTTGGAGCTTTAAACCTACCTGGCTTCCTGGAAAAGCACGGTCTCCACAATCCTGTTTACAGACACACTTCTCAGAAGTGAACTGTCAAAATGTGGAATTCTTTTATGAGATAGACTATAAGATGGGTGGAGCAAGGCATTTAAGAGCCGGTAATGTTTTCACAACGGGCCACACCAATTGTGGTGAGAAAAACTGAAGGGTCTGTGCAGAGTTAAGGAAACTACAAGTGCACCGTTAACATGGTGAGTAAAAACTGAAATTTACCCCCTTCCAACAACTGAAATATATATCCTTCAATAAAATATTAGGCTTTATCTGTCTGGAGGGTGGGGTGGCAGAGGGGGGTGGGGGAAGAAGAGGAAGATTTTCACTAACCTGGATATTGCTGACATGTATTCAGTGGTGAGGGATCAGGGGGGGGGGGGGCTACAGATGTACAACATTCCATTTGTACCCCCTTAAATTTGTGTTACTGAAAAGCTATTTAAAACTATGTAAGAACTTGCTTCATATTTTAAGTTAATTTTAGTGACTATACCCGTCCCTACCCGTACTCTACTGTCAAAAACAAATTATATACTTCTGAATATGGTGGAAATTTACACCTACAACGGGGAAAAATGAGGAAGGGCTAAAGTTACAACTTATATTCAGACCATCGTTTGCATAAAGGGAGAAATGCTTTCAGAATTCAGTGAGATTTATCACTGCACACGCATACATAGTGTTTAATAGAGAATGATGAAATGAACTCTCTGCCGCCTGCTCCATATATAATGTCGAAAGTATTCCTGATAAATATACATAAAGGTTGTACGATAATACATCTTGATAGAATTGCAGAATGTAAGCCCCGTTTAAATTATTTATCGCTGGTCGTACTTGCTTTTCAATTCCATCTTTCTTAAAACTTGGTAATTGAGTTATTTTATCCTGTAAATAAGAATAAAAATTTTATTTAGATATTTTAGTACACATCATTCTGAAGCAAACAACACCTCAATATCTCAACTGAGTAGACAGATATAATTGGCTAATCAAAAATAAATGTTACGTCTTTTAGTCCCTTAAGGGCAGAATTTCGAAAAATCTTAGTTACATATCTTAGACAGACATTCGTACAAGTATCCAATTGAACCGAAAATTAAGACGATAACACGTCACAGCTAAATCGACAATTTATTGAATAAACATATATCAATCTAGAGAGTTCAAATTAAGAAATATCATGAAATACATTTTCAACCATTTACGTAACCATTATCACAAAATGAAAGGCAGCATTATATCTCGAATGACTGTGCGAGGTGACGCAACGGTAACATGTTGGATCCACATTTTGGAGAACTTGGGTACCAAACCAGTCATTCTGATTTCAATTTTCTATGGTTTCCCGAAATCGCTCCAGGCGAATGCTGCAATGGTTCCTTAACAAAGGTCATGACTGACTCCTCTCCTAACTCCTGTCAGTACCAAGTTGTGTGTCACAGTCTCTAATGACCCGCTGTCGAACATAAGGCCCACTTACCTGACTATCTATATCTCTTCTAACGAGTCAAATGATATTGAGGACATTTCTAAAACATTTTCCACGTCTTTTCACCTCCTTAAGAGACTAAATTCAGAAAAAACCTTGCATAACATGTCAGAATATTTTATGGGAGTCTCATAGACTCGAAAAAAATGTTAGCCTGATGGGTACAAGATAAATCAACGATTGATTGAAAACACTTTTCACCTTCGTAGCTGTCGAATTTCAAAAAATCGTGATATTACTTTCCAGGCATTCAAAAAGCCTAGTTAAAAAAAGACATCAATATCAAAAAGTTTAATGGTGGTGTCTACGACGATATATACTGTTTACGAATCTAAAGCAAGTGTTACTGTATTTTGTGGATTTTGTCAAAATCATGAAAATAGTATTTTGGGTATTTTCGTAAGCAGCATAATCCTGTAGCCAAAACGACTTCAATATCTTAAATAGTTCAAAAGATATGGAGGAATAATCAAAAACTTTTTTCACGTTATTCCACCCCTTAAAATATCAAATTTCGAAACGTCTTGAAATCCCATAGAAGAGATTTGGATAAGTAGCAAAGTGTCGTAAAAATCATAAATTAAGCCCATTAGCTATGTAAACGATTCATATCAACCACGTTTTCTCTCTTTTCATCTTATGGGAGTCAAATTTTGAAAAATCCTGAAACTACTTTTCCGGTATTTACATAATCATCATTTTGAAGCAAAGCAAGTCATATATCTTGAGTTTGCTAGATGTGGAGGAATAATCGAAAACACATTTCAAGTCTCCTCTTCCCCTTAATAGTCGAACAGAGATTTAGGTAATCTAGCCAGGTACGAAGGATTATTTAAATTTATAAATTATATTTTTGGACACTATAATTATTTCCAAATACGAGTATATACTGCATTAGTATTTTATTTTAGTGTTCAACTTCTTTCTCGTATGTCTTTGTGCACACCAGAATAACTTAATTTGTGCAAGTAATGATGAATTTATATTTAATTGCTCTCTTAATCTAATAATATGTATTTAGAGACATTAACAAGTAAATTTAGGAAATTCCAAAATATAAAGTTAAATTGTGTACATTTTAGGACAAATTTTAACTAATTTATCTGCCAATTCAAATGTTTGCAAAAGAAATCCCATGATTTTAGTGCATGTAGAGTATCGGGAGGCATCGGTTGCATGAGCATTTTTTTTTTTTGGTTCTGTAGTAAGTTCCAGTGACTTGCATACTCACAAAATTGTTATTAAATAAACTGAAGCAAGGACATTTGGACGAAATGCCGCCTACATAAATAATTTTAGTTATTTTTTTAAGTTAATTGCATAAATTATAAACTACACATTTAAAACTACTAAGATTTCTGCCAACTGTGTATTGTATATTTAGGTTTCAAACTGCTTAAATGCCACCATTTTGCACCTAGAAATTAAATTTCCCGGTGGAGGACCCCCTGAATCCCCGCTTCTGGTTACGACCCCAGTGCCAGAATAATTATGTTAAGATTCTCCCCCTCCACCCTAAAAAAAATTGTTTAGATCGACGACATCTTGTACCCTCTCCCCATTCAACTCAAATATGTTCCAGCACCCCTGTGTGTATCTGTAGAAAACAGTACTGTAGAATGTTGACTGTTAACATGTTGAATTGTATCAAATGTGCCAAAACTCTGTTCCAGAGAATTATGGAGACATTGCTGGTTAGTATTCAAAGCGTGGCAGTTATACTGGATGACATTCTCATCTCAGGCTCACGTGAAGAACAGCATTGGTATCGGGTCCACCAGGCGATGAGTCGTATAGCAGAAGCCATGTTACAGCTAATAGAGTTAGTTAAAGTGTGTGCAGTAAGTCAGTCCAGTTTTTGAGTTACCTGATGGACAAGGCTAACATATACTCATTAACAGACAAAGTGAAGTCTATACGCCAGGATCCTGCCCTCTCATGCAAAAAGGAACTGCAAGCATTTCTAGGATTGCTACATTTTTATGGCAGATAAGACCAATGTGGCAGAACCTCTACATCAGTAGCTGAACAAAGAGAGGTAGTGGGCATGGACTAGGGGGCCATGACAGTGTGTTTTGCTCAGCTAAAGGACTTTCAAAATCTTACTCTATACTGGTACTTTACAACGCAAAAGAACCAGTCATTTTGAATTGTGATGCCTCAGAATACGGCCTTGGAGTCGCATAGGCTCATCTTGATAATGATGGTAGAAAAAGTTCCATACCTTTTTGATAATGTAAGTTACAAAAACATGAGAAAAACTACTCGCAACTTAACAAAGAAGCATTAGCATTTATGTTTTAAGTTACTAAATTTAGAAAACATATATCCGAAAGGCCATTCACAATTGTCACAGACCACCAACCACTTGCAAGGCTACTTGACCCTGCAAAGAAAATTCCTGATGTGACATCTCACCAGTTGCTTAAGGGGGTGGGATCTAAAGGGTTGAGACCATTATTGGAATTGAAAGAGTGAACTATGCATTTACAATGATTGTATTCTTTGAACAGAACAGTGTGGCCATACTAATAAGTTTGCAAAAAGATGGGGTGATGCTGCTCATGACTGGGTAGTAAAGTCAAAAGCTGTAGCACTAAGTTATGCTTGGTGGCCGAAGATGGCAAACAACATTGACCATTTCATAGGAAAAGTGTCAGTAACGTCAGCAACCCCAGACCAATCCCACAAAGAATGTGTTCACAGGTTGGGAGTGAGAGACAAAACCTTGGACTAGAATTCACATAGTTATTTTTGGGCCTTTCGAAGGTATCATCATTCTCAGCAGTAGTGCTTGATTGAGAGACACTTTTGCATGCATAGGATACCTGAATGCACAGTTTCAGACAAAGGCTCGTATTTGTGCCCAAGGAGATGCAGGGTTCGCGAAAAGGACTGGAGCGAGACTAGTATGTGGGTCATTCCATGGAAAATCACCCAAGGGTGGTTGCTGACCCATTTTGAAAAAATTTGAAATTTTGTCACACATAATGTACATATTTCAACAGTTCAAACCCAAAGTTATTGATTTTTATCTGCCCTCATTTTGATTTTACAGAACAAAATGGCCGGTACCGTGTACCAAAATTTACATTTTCAAAGGTTTTTGTATTGTTTAATATCTTGATATCCATAAAAGATACAAAGTCATGTGTTATCTCATTGCAAAGAGGAGACTGAGGGCTATTAATAATGCTAGTAAAAATAAACAGAATGATGTTGATATGTCTTCATATATAAATATAAAAGCTGACCTTGAAACTGACTTTTTTTTTAATTTTCAACTGCTCCTACTTTCTT
>PNEQ01066906.1:0-15398 GCA_003012365.1 Medauroidea extradentata | reverse complement strand
TTTTCGTCGAAATAAACTATAAGTATCTACCTCTCGTGACGCAACCCGCAGTGCGTGAGTCCCTTAGGCCGATTTAAAAAGAAACTTCTTTGTTATTTTATTTCAATTAAAGCTAGCCGGGCATACTACAACATTACTAAATACGAACCCAATCATCCAGCATTAATCACGTAAGAGACAGAGCAGCGACACCTCTTATTAATACCAAACGCGAGCGAACAAGAACCAACAACAAAAGCGTCGCAAGTAAACTACTTAATTGTTTCGTTCACTTTCCACGTGCTAATGAAATGTTGAAGCTTTTTAGTCTAGTGTAAATAATTTTGAGCTGAGAAGGAATAATAGGAAGATATTTTTCGTACTGCTAGTGTGTTTTACCTTAAAATGCTGGAGGAAACAGCTTTTAACGGAATTATGAAGTTAATCGTCTGATGGCAGCATTGCATACGTACTTTTCTGCTGTTATAAAGAGTTTACAATGTTAAAACAAATATTAAAAAATAAGAAAAGGACTGCACACGATATACATACAAATAAATATGTATAAATTCACATACATTCATACATGCATACATACATACACACATATATATACATACATAAATACATACATACATGCATTCATACATACACAAACATATATACATAAATAAATATACATACACATATACATAAATTCATACATACATACGAGTCAGAGGAAAATGACGGAGACTTTCGATAAACATTCGAATTCGCACTTAAAACGAAACAAACACAAGTCCTATCTCCGCGCCAACTCACCATGACGTGATCCCCACAGTCAACCCCCACACACATAGTATACATATGCGTATATATACGTATACATACGTGTATATATATATATATATATATCATGATGCCAGAAGATTGTTTGTTGCCACTACTCTGTGCAAAGTTTTTCCATATTTGTGTAGTTTCGTGACTATTTTTCTAACTAAAATTAAATAAAAAAACCTTAAAAAGCTTGAACATCAATCACGTGTTCTGCCTGTCTGTGACACATCACGTGGTGTGTGAATTATACTAAAAATTACTCGACAGTAAACTTAGAAAGGAAAATTTTCAAAACATTTATCCTCAAGCAGAATTTTATTAATACAAATCAGTGATTCTCCAACATCATAAACTAAACAGATTAGTTTTGAAACAAATTAAAACATCAAGTAAATATATGTTACAAACATACATGTAAACAGATAAATAATTTATGTACGTAAAATTTTTAAGCAGAGAAAAATGTGTTTATGAATTTATGCACGTACGCACGGACACATCTGTACCATCGTGATTCATTGTCAAAGTGCAACTTTAACGTTGCAGTATTCTAAAATGATACGCATATTTTTTCAAGGTGCATGCAAACGGTTTAGCAATGTGTTAAAAATGATTCATGTATGTTTACAAATAAATATTTTCTCAAGTAAATAATACTTACTGATTGTGAAAAAATGCCATGGAAAGGGAAACGAAAGTACCTAGATAAAATACCCATCAGTCAAAAGTTACGCCCGCCACATTTACCGCAGCCCAGACAAGGCACTTGGCTTATATAAATACAAAAGTTCTTATTTTGGTATTTTCCCTTTATATGTACAGAAAATGAATTTCTGAAAAACCGTATCCGTCAAACACTCCATTACGTAAAAGTGAGTACCTAAATTTGAACATTGTTTTGTTAAAACAATTTAGCTAATTCAAGTAAATCATGGTAAGCTGAGACACATTTTGTGTTTAGTACCGAAGCGGAACCCGTTTCTGGTTTCAAACTTCGTTTAGAAAGCGAATTTTTTACCTGTAAATCTCTACAAATTTAGTAAATACCTATACTTAAAAAAAGATTATACTAGTTTCCTAAACCACCGTGTATGTAACAGCTATCACGTGCGTAATAAATAACTGCAAATACGAGAAAGACTTCCCGAACGGACATATTTCATCACTTCCAATAAAATCGTTTCTTTGTTTGAATATCTGCCATGGTTAAATATACCAAATCTGTATAGTATGTCGTAAATACGGTTGATTAAAAAAATATGATAGTAAATATAAATAAACAAAATAGTATAAGCAAATAAGCGTTCGTATTTTTAACAGGAACAAATATTTTGTAAAAAATCAAGTGCACGTATTGTAACGAAAAAAATTAGTATAACGAGTCAAATATAAGTTTGTTTCAAATAAACTATATCAACAACATTTTACTGTCGAAGCTAATAAATTCCAGTAGTAACTTCAACGTTACGATTGCTAAATTAACAGAAATTTATTTGTTGCAGCAATATTATTATCAATCTTATTTATTTGTTTGCTTGTAGTAGCTATCCATTTTTCTTAGTGTAAATGCACGCCCGACTAACTTTCGAAGCCAGCTTCCAGGCTGGATCGTTTGATCTGATTGGAAGTTGTTTGGAAAAATAATAGAGATTAAATGGAAATAATGCTATTCCATGAGGCCGGGCAGGGTTTCTGGGGCGGTTGTTATTAGAGTTTTGATACAGAAAAAAAAAACTTTACCTAATTTTAGTGGTTTACTCTCGAAACTAGAGCCGAAAGCTTACATACGTGCGCGTGCCTGCCACATCACATATAATGTATACTTTGCGTATAGCTTATAACTGCCATTTTCATTGTGAACATAAAACTCGTTTGATGTTAGCGTAACATTGCAAGAGTAACATGCAAAATTCCCTGGAATTGTTAACCAAGCGAATTGCAATAACATGGACGTTGAAATTGCCACACATATTTGTAGAAAGATCCCTCCCATAGGCATGGTGAAATTTCATATAGATTTAAAATAAAATTTGACACATTTTAACAAATGTTGTATTTTTATAATACATGATTCACAGATCCAAGTGAATGACAATGGAAATTCTTTAAATGTTCAGCACTAGAGAATTTGTATTGCTACAATCTCAATAGTGCCTGAGTACCCAAACTATCAGACAGCTCTATTTGGAAGAAGTGCGGTACTTCTCTGACGTATATAGATCATTCAAATATTTTCCGAGGTAGACAGAGTATTCTAAGTATGGCGTACTATTTTTTCCATACGAATCCATGATATTTCACTGTTGTATAAGTGACGTTGTAAAGTGAGAATACGGTTTGTTTTATGTAAAGAGAAATAAATGTATAATTCATTTTCAAATAATTTCATTGTGTGAGTGAATTATCTGCGAAAGTGACGTAGTTTAATATTTTATCTACTCAAGTTATGGATATTTCACTCCTTTACAAGTGGAAGTTCAGTACCAGTGCAGTAATTTTACATTTCATATACGCGTAAATAAAAAATCCCTGTTAAGTTATTGAATATTGCCGTATATTGGTTGGATGTTTCTAAATTTTTTACATTGTACGTTAATTTACTCCATGACGCATTATTTAAGAAAGTATGGTATATTTTTTAACACCACTAAAAGGAAAAAAGTAAACATTTCCGGAAATCAGCATGGAAAAGTATTCTATAAAGGTTTTCGCAATATCTGTGAGAAAATGTATTTTTCTAATGCAATAATTTGGTACGTTTAAGTTCTTGCTCTACAATTATATTTATGTAATTTCTGAGTAATTAACAAGGGATTAGAAACTTGTCCTTTTGAAAAAAAAGCTACATTTACTAAAAAATTTAGTAAAAATTTATTTAAAGTGTTATATTTTAATAGATTTCCTAAACATAATTCTGCTTCTTACCGCAGTTGACGCAGTGGCTGGCTGAAACATTTACCTACTCTATAGGTAGAGATGGTGAAATTTCGCGAATTCAATTACCTGCATGTTAGAATCGAATATCCTATACATACACAAGTCCCGACCATTTGTCCACTAGCCGCTACTCAATGGAACAACAGACAATGAACGAATAGACAGGGCTTGAGTATGCGTAGGATATTTGATTCTAACGTGCAGGTCATTGAATTCGCGAAATTTCAGCATCTGTATCTATAGGCGATGCGGACTAGTCATGGCAGGCGTCTTCTCCAACGTTAGTCCTCAAATGCCACATTTCAGGGATTGTTAGACACCTTCAGGTAAACAGTAGTTTAATCTCGGGCTAGCATTCCAATTGTTACATAATTCTAGACTAGTTTGATTTCATTGATGCGTTCAGTTTAATTTTGTGTTCTGCTCTCGGTTATTTTATAAAACACGGTCGAGCGGTGCAGGGATATTCAGTACTAGCTGGTTCCCGCAATTTCGTTCGCGGGGATTTCAATTTAATGTGATAATATTTCTGAAACAAAAATATTGGTAAAAGTGCTAAATTGGCAACAATAAGTTAAGGGTAGTTAATGTGGGTTTTAGGAATAATTTGAAAAGGAAAACTGTACCACAATTTTTGTGTGCACCCCGTTCTGCTCCTGTATCCCATTTTGACCCCCCTTTCTCCGAAAGTTAGTACATTTTCGGCTGAAAACATCGCGGCTGCACGCACAACCCACATTTTTTTTGTCTTTACCCCAAAGTTTTTGGGTGCCCGGTTCTGCCACTCTGCTCCGTTTCGCCCCCCCCCCTCCTCCCTCCTCCAAATTGGTAGAGAAACGTTTGCGGGCACACGCACAACTTACAAAAGTTTATTTGTCAACCAAATTTTTTTGGTATCCTTCTCCGTCTACTTCATTTTGCCTTTCGCCACCAACCTCTTTAAATTTTTTTTGCAGAAATTTCATCGCAATCGGATGACTGGTATAGAACAGCATGGAAGACGAACATACTATAATATATGTTATATAAACGTTTTACCCGCGTTTATTGTTTTCAATAGCGTATATTTATTCAATTGCAGGACCTCTTTGTACCCCACATTAGTAGCTCGGCCGTTAAGTGTTATGATAACCAAACTGCAGATTGAGCTCACTCTGGAGTAGTCTTTCCCTGCCGCTCTTAGGTACTGTCCCAGACCTTATTTCTAATCATAGAACAATTTACGATTAGGAGGGAGTATTCAGATGGTATAAGTAGTATACGTGGTATGATGACTCATTTATATCGAACATGACTATTAATGACTGTGCCTTCAATACGTACCTTCGAAACATCATTAAAAATAAATAAAATAATCCGTCACTCGGCAAATAGAGTTGGTGTACCACATGTACCGATATAATTGCAGAATGTTAACTTCCTTACAAAATACTTCTCTATGGCTGTACTTGCTTTCTCGGATCGTCTACTTTGAAAGGTTTACGTTAGCCTCCCCATCCCCCCACACAACCCGGGGACTTGAGAGTTATTTTCTCAATATAAAAACTAAAATAATTTTTTTCGTATTTACGTATGCTACGTTCTAAAGCAAAAAAAAAAAAAAAAACCCTCAATATCTCAACTGGTTAAGTAGATTTCATGGGGTATATGAAAACAAATATAACGTCTTCAGTGATAGAATTTTGCAAAATGTTACCATCACAGGTTAAACATTTGTATAATTATGTAATCGAGGTGCAAGTCACAGTGATAACCCATTGAGTAAAAACGTAATCAACGACTATATATTTTTTTCTTTCGATCACAACCCTAAGAGTTCAGGTTTAGAAAATTACTGAAATCTGTTTACGCGCATTTACATATTTATCATCATAAACAAGAAACTCTGTATCTTGACGGGTTCGATAAGACTCGTGAATTTATGAAAAACTTATTCAATGTGATTTCACCCCCATAGGATTCGAAGACTTTTAAAATATGTTAATTTATAGTCAATTAAAGCTATTGTATCGGCGTTTCATTTAAGTGGAAACCGTAATGATAGACTGTTAATATTAAAAAATATATATACGATTAATTGAAAACACACTTCATCCCGTTTCATAACTTTTTACCTCCTTAGGTGTCATTTTTCGAAAAATCAATAAACTACAATTCAAGTATTTAAGTACGCATTAATCTTAGGTAGAAGCACGTCAATATCTAAAAATTCTGTGAATTGTAATTATATCAATCACAAATCGAAAACAAATTTACCTATTTTTACGACTTTGGAGTCGAATTCTGAAAAATTTCGTGAAATACATATTCGGTATTTACAAAAAAAAAACATCATTCTGAATGAAACAGCACTTCAATAAGTCGACTGGTTCGATAGTTACGAAAGAATAATCGAAAATACATTTAACGTATTTCAACCCCCCCCCTTTTTTTTTGTTAAAGACTTTCGAAACGTCTTGAAGTCCTGTGTTATATATTTGTATACGTATCTAATTGAAGTAAAAATCATGACGATAATCTATTGGGTTCTACCTGTACAAACGATCAATAAAAACACATTTCCCCTCTTTTTACTCTTTGGGAGTCGAATTTCAAAATATTGAAAAACTTATGTTTGTGTATTCACATGAGCATCATTTTGAAGTAAAAAACCACTCTGTATCCTGAAGGGTTAGATAGATATCGATAGTTAATCGAAAATACATTTCAGGTCTTTTCAACCCCTTAATGGTTGTATTTCGAAAAAGCCTCAAATCAGCTAAAATGCTTTTTATGATTCACTCATTTAGGTAAAAGTCAGGATGATAGGCCGTCGAGTTTGATCTATGTAGACGAATCTTGTGAAACACATTTCACTCCTTTTCATCCCTTAGGGGGCGAATTTTGAAAAATCCCTTCTTAGTGCTTGCCTATCACCTAAAGGGAACCCACACAAAAAATTTTCACATTTTTTGGACCAGTGGTTTGGGCTGCAGTTTGATATGTCAGACAGTAATTCAGTCAGTCAGGGTTCTCTTTCATACACAGAGATGACACATGATTACTAAGTGATACTCTACATGATATTCACTCACACGACATCCTTAGCATTGTGTTTTTAAGGATGCACGTAATTTTTTCTACACGTGAGTGGCGTTTTTTAAACTCAGGGCATTGTAAAGTATTGTTTTCCAATTTTTTGCGTGGACAAATGTCGAAATTACATACTAGTTAAATGACTATAAAAGGCCAAACATTTGTTGAAAATGTGTCAATGAGTTCATTTTGCAACATTCCCTGTATATATGATACAACTTCTTGCTCAGTATAAAAAAACTTACTGGTAATATTAATATTGAACGGTAAAATATCGCATATCGCAGAGTTACGAATTGCTTATGTAAACTGGTTTTATAAATCAACTGGTTTTCAGCCGTAAAAAATGCACGTGTCCTAATACAGTGAAATTTTCCTATTTCAGTGCTAATATTTTCTCTGGGTTGGCTCACGACGCGTTAAGAGTCCACAATGGATTGAGCCAAACCTGTTAGGGTGGCAACATTCAATTAAAATACGTTTTCGCATTTTTATAAAGCAAATAGTTGACAGTCCTGTCTGTGATAGATTTCCAAGCTGAAATAGAAAAGGCGGCAGTGCAGTTATCAGGTCATTCGTCTCTAACCAGAGGGATCTTGTCTCTGTTCCTAGAGGCGTAGTCTCCAGATTTCATTTTTAGAAAACTTGACGGTTAATTTTGTTGGCACGTGGTAGGCTACTTCTATTTTCTCCGCCAACGCATTATCTTGCAACTCGATGCACGCCTTATATCGTATACGTACCAGAACTCAGGAAATTTCGATTAAGCGTTGATCAGAATCACTCCACTCACTTAAGTGTGTAGAAAAAAAATATATTCCTTATGTTAATCGCGTGATTTTGTATTTCGTACCTTTATAATCTATTTACCATTTTTGTTATCATGTTTTCTTTTATATGTGAAAGTTCAAAAATATTAAGTGTGTCCCATTACAGATGTGAGAGTGGTATAATAATCTGCTGCTATGTTTTGGAAAAGTCTTAATTCTGACAGGGGTCCATAGGCTATGTAAAGTCTTAACCTTATTGTAAGAAAGTGCGTTGCTTTACCTAGTACGCCACTGAACCTTTCGGTGACTAATTTTGACCTCCACAGTAACATATACAAACGACCTCCTATGATACAGCCGAGTAATAAGTAGCTGCAGAGGCCCTGACGTAATGCGAGCAAATCACCCACGGTCTGTATTCTTCATTTAACACGAGCAATTAGAGACTTCAAGTCAAAGAAAGCCGCACTGCAGCTCAAGTACGTACCAGAGTTAATTACAGTGGTCAAAACCAAGCCGTGATTATTAGGCTCCGTGTTTCGCGTTTGAGATTGCGTTAATAATTGAGCACGTCCGTAATGAGAAAAAAGGCACCTGCAAATCTCTACATCACGTAACTGGAATAAGATTAAAATTAAAATATAACTGGCTTTTGTAAACAATATCCTGCTATTTACTAAGATCGTATTAAATTAAGAAAAATGATATTAGCAAATACATATTTCAACAGCAAATAAGTTTACGCAGATGAAATGAGATGTGAATCATGACTCAAACGGTTTATTTTGAACTGGTTAATTTGAATTATTTACTTTGAGGAAATGTAAGGAAATAAACTCAAATTGAAATGAAATTACATTATTATGAGTACATATACAACATGTATAGAAAATTAATATTTGTGTTTTAAGAGACGAATTAAAATTAAAAATTGAGTGAAAATGTTTTTTAGGTTCGTCTTAAGTAAATATGTTCGTAAACGAAGAAAAAGTAAGAATAAAACAAAACAGTATTTATATAATGTTTACTCGTTAGACTAATATCTTTATTGAACGCCTATTACTATGACAAAATATTTGTTAATTAAAATTACCATACTACGTTGTTTTTAAATTGTTTTCATATATGCTCACAAACATATAGCGTATACTAAAACAACATTTTGACAGTTGAAAGAATTTCCTGTAAGTCATATCTCGCCAAGTGTAAACTTACGTAATAATTCTTTGCAAATTTAGGTATTGCGAATGTCCAGAATTTCATACGTCGTAATCAATCTCAGGTTGTCAGATTTATCGTAGCACTTTTATGATGACATTTTCTGTTAAATTGAGTTGAATATACCTAACTCAGCAGTAACGTTTTTTTTTTTTTAATATGTTTTTACTTCATCAGTTGTAAATATGAACCCAGTACTATAGACAAAAAAATTCAACCTAAGCAATATTAAAACTACCAATAAACAGCAAGTATTAGATCCCAAAATTAAATGATACGTTATAAAATAATGATGTTGCGCAAAATGTTACTGTTCGCACTGTCAGAAGGTACGGAACACGTTGGTTCGAGTGCATGTTTGGTCACGTTTGGCGCTGTGCAGTATCTACTGTGCTATCCGCCTGGTAGAGTTACAGGCGCGGTTCACCTATGTTTTCAACGTCTACATTTATTTTTATATTTGTACCAGATATTTTTTTTCCTATTAAAGACATAAATTGTGATTAAATCTTCCCCTTAGGAAACTTTTGTATCTCTCATAGTTTCTGCGTAGTGAGTCGTAAAACTCAAAATTTGCACTTTACGGTTTTATGTACGCCACTAAAACCAACTGACATACCAAACCGACAAAATTCACAGTGTATAACAATGTTGTGGGCTATGATTTGGCATATATAAAAACAAAAATTAAAATATTTTTGTATATAATAAAAAAACAGAATTTTGAAATGAGTATTAAAAAATTATCAAAAATTTTTTAGAAATAGAAAAAAAAATTTTTTTGTTTCTATATGTCAAATCATAGCCTACAAAATTCTTATACAGTGTGAATTTTTTTTTTTTTTCAGTTTGGTATGTTAGTTGGTTTTAGTGGCGTACTTAAAACCGTAAAGTCCAGATTTTGACGTTTACGACTTATTACGCAAAAACTAAAAAAATATCAGGTACAAATATAAAAATAAAAACATAGGTTGAAAACTGAGGTGAACCGCGGCTTTAACCCGAATTTTCACTTGTGAAAGTAGTGCAAAAAGCTATCGTTTACTGGCGAGTTTTCTCTGGGATCCCCATTATTTCCCGTTCCCTCATTTAGGTTCTACTTCATACTAGCTGATACAATCCTGTAGTAACGCTGACAACATCTCTGTTAAGCGCACAATAAAATTTTATAATTTCAATTGGAGTAAAAATTACATTAATTCATAGCATGACAAAGTAAGATCAAATTAGAACATACAAACACAGAGATTAGATTTAATTCAACTACATGAACAACAAACTATTGTTGGGAAAAACGTTATAAGGCACTGGTTTACGTATACGAATAATTATTGAGAAACGAGCCATCACGAAAGACGTTTTAATATATGAATTGCGTTTGTTAATGGAAGGTAAAATATTGGTCAGCTTTATAATAATCCAAATAGCATCACGAATATGTGTTACGAAGTTCATCCACGTGCTAAAGACGAGATAAAAAAACTGAGTTCATTTCAGATAACAAGTTTTTATTTTGTTTAATTGTAATATTGCATATTATAATACCCCTCGCGAATTTACTTACTAAAGTTCTGGAAAGGAAATATGTTTGTTTCGTTGTGAAAATCGGTCAACGCGCTGTGCAAGACCGTGCGAGTTGTCCTGGCTTTGGCACAAGCCAACAAAATTAAATTTACGCATATTTTTGCGCACTTCACAATAAGCAGCGTATGTAAACAATTAACGCTTGTTCATACATCAGGTCCACGCTAAATTAAACCTAGCGATGGCTACGCAAATAGCAGCACAACAATGTTATGACAAGCAGCCAGCAAATAACATCAAATACAGTCCAACTGAAGCCCTCTGTAAAAAAAGTAGAAATAGTTTAATGTTGCAGTTAATTACAAACGTATTATAAATGGATCATGAAATGCTCCTAATTAAAAAAAATATTTTTTAAACTATATAGTTTATTTTTATGTGGTTACTTAGTTTTAATGAAAATTATACGCATTTTAACGTAACTAAATCAGTGACATTTAAAAAAATCAGACTATTTAAACAAATATTAGATTATATGTTAAAATGATTATTAAATGAAAACATCTTTGGTGACGTAATAGGTATTTACAAAATTCACTCGCTGGAGTAGGATAGGTTATCTTAGTCACATGACCAAGGCCCAGATTAAATATCACCACCTGCTATTTCCACGGACGCAGTGCAACACAAGTGCACAGCAAGTTAACCTGGTCTTCTATTGCTGTGTGAAGTACTTAATTTCAATGCAGAGTAACCAGACGCAACGCCGGTGCAAATTTTGTGTTTCGCCCATAAAAAACGAAGCCTGCAATGCTATACAAGGTATTAAAATGAGGGGAACCCAAAAAAGGAACCTACTTATTATATACATGGTAAATATTTTGCTAAATCCTACATCCACAGTGTAGTCTTGATACGTATCAAATTTATATTTAAATATAAGTTTAAGGGATTGATCGAAAGGCCTTCAGTTGAAATATCGAACACGAGTAAACTTACCTGGAGTGAAATTACAAACCCCAAAAACTTGAAAATATGGCTGACCTACAATTCCTTGGTGAAAATATGTAAGTGGATAACATGTTGCATAAATTAATCTTAAAAGTCAGGCTCGCCAAATATGTAGCAGAGGAGGATCCGGTCCAGCTCACGTGAGCGAAAGCCAAGGGATGTATTGACCACGATCTCCAGAAACGGAGAGTATCCAGCTAACTCAGTAAGAGGGCGACATAGCGAGGGTGGCTAGGGCGCTGTTGCCGGCCATTACGCAGTCGAGAACCACGTCATGGCGCGCAGCACGCCAGTTAATTTATGTTAATTAGCGCCGTCGTGCTGTCGGGGTGGAGTTTCCTGCCCAGTGAATCGGCACGCGTCTATTTACACCCCCACCCCAACCCTACCCTTGATAGCGGGTGTAACGGCGCCGCTCTGACTAGCGAAATACGGATGGTATAGATAGTTCGCGGTAATGTGTTTTTGAAGACCAGCTTGTCAAAAATTAAAGTTTTATTAATACTTATTGTGACCACAGTCGCTAACTCTTTAACACGGTACAATACCTACAGTTTGATTGTAACTTACGCAGCTTTGTTCGTAATAAAATGTGGCAGGTATTTTATCAGGAAAAAAATACCAGCTTTCCAAACGTGCTCACCTTAATCTGAATCACCTAATGGAGGGTGTGTGGTAGTATGTGGCAGAGTTTCAAGGTCCACCCCCTTTCCTCTTCATACTCGACGTCAGTCGTCACATTGGAATATTATATACTGTATACATATAATGTAAGATATATACTGGGAACACAATGATAAATTTGTCATATGGCTAGAGATGATGGTATTTCGCAAAAAAGTTTTGTTTAAACGTACCCTTGAAAACGATGATGTAGTTAATTGCAACGCGCGTGATTGTATGATGCACGGCTGACACAACGTACATATTCTTCTTTCAAAGGGTTTATATTTTCACGCAGCGGACTTATCGTGAGACCTTCCAACTTTGGCCTCCCATCAGGCAGGGAGTCAGGATACGCCCGACCGACGACGAGTTGGTAGCGAAAGTGCCCGGGAGCAGGTCCGGTGAGTCTGTTAGGGGTGTGGGTAGTGCCTCGACTCAAAACAAGAGGAGACCGAGCTGGGGGTCTCAGCCGGGGAACAGAATTGTAGGTATGATCATCAGACGGGTAGCCTGAAGCTCTCATAGTAGCACCTGTTACCCCTGTGGTAGGTGTCCCGTGGCGCAGTTTTTTGCATTCTGTCAAGGGGTTTGACAGTTCCAATAAACAGCTTGGAGACGTAGCTGTCTGTAGACCAATAACAGCCATAGTATATTGCAATAGCGGGATTTTTATTGGCTCAGACAAATAGGGTACCAGCTTCACATGCAAGCGAACGCCTGTAATCTTCTGTTAACCTAAATGTGCACTGAAAACCAGCAAACAAACAAGTTTTCCCGCGATGAACCATATCTCTAGATTTGGCGTGCTACAGTATAAGCGTCGTATTTAGACTTTTAACAAATATTTAGGTGCAAACAGTCGACCAAATGAAGAATATTTTTTAATTGACTCATCATGGCCTAAATATACGTTAAAAGTTTTTGTGCTCTTAGCGCAAGGTACATAGAATCCACGTTATGATTCCAAATTGATATTTCTCACCTCATAATTAAAGAAAAAATCAATATGACGACTGAAGTCGACCCTTTACAAGGAATTCTTCCAATTTCTGGGAGGATCCGTACTGCCCATATTGTAAGCGTTGCATAGTCAGGACCTCCTCCATGGCCAGGCTAGTGCTTCTGCAAACTGCCGCCGGCGAATACGATAGGCACCACTGCACAGCTGTTTCAATTTGCTAATTACGCCCGCATTTGAAAGTACCTTCCGCTGTCGCCTCTGCTTCGTTTCCACCGTCATGTCTTTGTGTTTATTTTTTTCTGTTGAGCCAGCAGATGTTTGTAAAGAGGACCGTATTCGTATATAGGCCTACTTCCTGAGGATTCATTAAGAAACGGTTGTAGTTGATATTTAAATGTCAGCTAAGCTAATCATGAAGAAAATTAACTCACTACATTTGATTGTTACATACAATAACAAATATATTATTATAAATTAAATGGGAAACTAGGACTTACATAACAATACTTAAATAAGGTAAGTGGGTTATATGATTCGTCAACAGCAAGGTCATTATAGATGACGACACACAACTCGGTACAAAGAAAGTAGCTAGGAAAGGTGTCGACCATGTCCTTTGTTAAGAAACCTTCCTGGAATTCGCTTGGAGCGATTTTAGGAAACAATTTTAGGAAAATGCCGAAGCCGGGAATCGAACCCTGGTCCACCCGAATGTATGTCCAACGTGTTACCGTTGCAACACCTTGCATGGTTTAAATTATACTTAGAAACTCATACAAATTTATAATGAAGACTTCGTAAAATCTCTTTGCGGACCTCTGCTGTTTTTTTTTTTTTTTTTTTTTACAATTTTATAAAAATCAAATTTTAAGCGTTTTCACTCGCGTATTTATACATGTTTCTGAAGATAATATTTTTTACAAAAACCATTATATGCGACTTACTCAGAATATATAGGGTAAAAATTCACTTTTAATTATTTTTGTAACAAATTTTGCAAACCTCGTGAGACAGGTTAGTTTTACCCGTGTCGGTGTGCCAGTATTCCTGCTCAGTACGAGAGGAACCGCAGGTACGGGCCGCTGCTTCACGCACTCTGCCAAAAGACCGGTGGTGCGGTGCTATCCCTTTTGATTAAGAAACGATAACTATAGAGTCTATACATTCTCATGGTACATTATTTAGGTGTCTTATTATAAGCTTTGATGAACTCCAATTGAGATGCACATTGTTAACTAAAGTGTTTGATAATTTAATGAGTCAGTGCAAAGAAAAATTATTTAGTTTCATAAAACATGTTAGTTTTTTTTTTTTTAATAATTATTGTCCCTAACATTTGCTAATAAAATACCTTCAACTACTCAGGAATCAATTATTTCATATAGAACCTTAGATTCACAATATCATACACGTCCTTATAAGTATTTAACTTAGGTTCGTATGCCGGTAGATACTTAGTACATATTACAGTAATAAATGTAATTGAATTTTACTCTAAAAAATTATTTTATTTTAAGTATAACGTTTCTACGTAATTATTTTTTTTCCATACACGAAATACCTCATATATTATAACATATGTTGTTTAGTTACAGTTTAAAGGTTCGTCAGAACTTATACGAACTCTCAAGACTTACTGTACTCATATAGAAAATACGAAGTGGGTGATAGCAACAAATAAATTATGTTACAGAATTTGGTCCATTTTACTGTAGTGTTCAGATTGCAAGTAAAAGTACAGAATTTAATGAATATACCCATATTGCTGACTATACTTTAAAAACGCGTACACAAATGTGGTCACATAATTCAAATGTTTGTTGTAATTCATCGAGCAGTCAAATAAATAGAAACTCTTATCGGTTCTCACTGAATTAAGGACCTTCTAAAAATTAATTTACGTGTTGTTATTTACAATATTGTTCCCGATGATATGTGTAAAAATGTAATGCAACCAGAAAAAAATTATTTTTACTTACATAGGCTACATACAACACGCAATTCATGGCAGAAAAATATTAGTTCCAGTAAGCAAGTTAAAAATAAAAAGAAATCATTATTAACTGTGTGGTGTCCTTTGGCCAAAAGCAACTATTCAAGGGCACCACAATAATTTCTTATTAAAGGGAAAGTGAAATTTATCCCACGCAAGGATAAACCTTATATCTCAGCAACAATAATAAAAAAAAAGGATTCAAAAAGTTCTGCGCGACTCATTACATAATAACTTCACTAATTTTATTACACAAAAAACACTACACTCCAAACTACACTAAGCAGGTACATGGTATTATTACAATTTAACAGCATATTTGTTGCCTACGCTTAGCCATTGAAAATCCAATTAACAATGCTATAGATTTCAAACCAGTCCACTTGACAGTGTTTTAAAAAGGTTTCCAAGTAAAGTTCAATAGTTAAATTAAACCACTTCACTA
>PNEQ01066905.1:0-15398 GCA_003012365.1 Medauroidea extradentata | reverse complement strand
GTGGACACTACAGCCAGCATCATAGAACATAATACCGTTACCTATCAGGCCGTCGACACTACAGCCAGCATCATAGAACGTAATACCGTTACCTATCAGGCCGTCGACACTACAGCCAGCATCATAGAACATAATACCGTTACCTATCAGGCCGTCGACACTACAGCCAGCATCATAGAACATAATACCGTTACCTATCAGGCCGTCGACACTACAGCCAACATCATAGAACATAGATAGTCAGTAACTACCGTCTCTCCTGCACGTTATATTCTCTGGCCGACAATTATGATTTAGGTTAACATAAATAACTCCAGGTGAATGTTGAGATATTTCTATCAATACAGGCTCTCTTCTTCCTCGCGTACCTTTACCAGGGCTGCAGTGTTGTTCAAGAACAAGAGAAACACGCTGTAATTACATTACAAGATACAATAAAGTCGCACATCAACGTATTGTATTATAACAGAAGCTTGAAAACTAATATTCAAAACTTTTATCAGTCGGGTATTACCAGAACAGTGTCACAAGCATTAGAATTAAAATTTACTAATATAGATCTTTGATATGAAACAAAATCAGCTTAGTAGTCTGTCACGCTGCATAAAATGTTTTCTACATTCTAAATATGTTTGTAAACTAGTTACATAATAACTCTAATTATGCAACAAAGGAACTGTTGCCAAGTTTTAAGAAAGTGACTTTAAAATTACAAGAATATTACTGCTGTCGTATCTTTCCGAGAAATCGTTATATTATCTTGTAGATTTACAAAACGTTGTTTGAAAACAAGTTTACTTTTTGTACGTACAACCTTTCCACAGTTAACTTGCGTGTCGCACAAGAAGGCCGCATATAACTGGCTCAAGGCGCACTGTACAGTGATGTCACTGTCTTACATGACAGTGTAGCCTAGTTTACTTGATTGCATAGATCTTCCGAAACTACAAGCATGTACAACTACGTAAGGAATGTCAAAGTATGTGTCATAAATACACCTTAAACACTTTAATATATCACGTCTTCATGGCATATGAGATACTTTCAATTAAACATTTTTATCTGCTTATGCAGGTACCATTATAATCAGTTTTCTCCCATGTACCATAATTATGGATTTTTATCTTGGTAAACATGAAAATAGATTTTTCCCAATGTACCGCGTATTTTGGTTTAGTTGAAAAGTTCTTCAGCTACTCGGCTCATCTGCAACAGTGGTCAGCATCTGCAGAATGTATAGAGAGGAAGGATAGAACACATGGAACTAGAATAATATTTTGACAGGAGTAGGTATAAGCTATTCATGATAAACTGAGCACTTTTAAAATCCTGGTTCCTTATACTTTCAGTTCGTATGAATCCTCTAGCTAATTTAAATAGCAGCAGCGCATTCATTGTGTGTATCCACTCTAAAGAACGTTTATTTTCCACAACATACGTTTTGCTTCAATATGAGCCATTGCATAGTAGTTTTGTTTTAAATTTTTTGTATAAAATGTATAGTTACTATATTAATAAAAAATTCTTTAAAAAAATGTACAACTAATTTTACTTAAGACACCTTGAAATATTTTGATAGTAAACACAGATGTTAGTTTACATTATTTTACACATTAAAGTGCGACAGCTACTAGTCAATAGCTCACATTCAACAAAATCTGTGCTGTGACAAAAAAGAACGTGTCTCCAGGGCGCAGATTTTACAGTACTCGATATTCAAAGTCTCGCTAATTTCATCGTGAGCAATACATGTTTAGTCTTCGTGAATGTTCTTAGAATATATGAAAGGCATGATTGCCTAGCGCGGTAGGCACTTTGCGTTACAAGAACTACACGACAGTTCGTTGTTAACTGCACTCTGACTGGTTGCAGTCGTGCACAGTTATATAACAGTGATATAGAGGACAGCCCCAGGCCGACACAGCTGCAGGGGCTTGTAGCTCGAGGAAAGAAAGTTAGGTTCCTAACCACGCGTTGAAGTCTCCGTGCTCGGACATGGCGAGGCGAGCTTACAACACCACTGATCGTATGTACCGCACACGTGCGCTTATATCAGTAACACTGGACCTTACATTGTATCTTTGACACGTGTTGTGAAGTCTTCATCCTCGCCCAACTACAACTGACACAGTTCTAGCACTCAACAGCAATGCACTCGCCGCACACTGTATATTAGGGTTGCACTCTACGTAGGCTCATTTGTTCCTTACTTTGTCACGTGAGAAACATGGCGGCCGTTGTCGTTGACAACCTGGTTTTCTCGGGGCATTCCCCTCGTCCCACCTCACTTCGCCGCTGCTTCATACTCGATCCTCACCAGTGCTACGACCCCTGTGTTAGACGCCGAACACAGTCCCTCCACTCTTCTTGTTGTCCATAAGCTGTGCAACCGGCGTTGGTCAGCGATGTTTTGAAAATTTGCCGAGCCATGCCACATGTTGACATACATGCCCATGTTTTAACAGGTATGCGAACAGCTAATATTTTGACCAAACGTGTTTTAATTACTTCCATGTAACAACTTACACAGTGTAACCTTCGAGAATAGTTTCTATTGCATTACAACAGAAACATTAACTAGTTATATACAGTCTATTCCACTAAGGAGACATTTCTGTTGGTAATGTTGTGAATCATTGATGGGTTTACATGTCATGTTAACTTCCTGACATCGATTCATCACTCTATCATTCAGTAACTTAAAACACTGTTTCACAATCACAAAATAATCTATTTAAGTTTTAGAATGTCATTTACCAGCTGTCAAAAGTGTACTCGTTCTTAGGGTAGCCTATACTGTAACAAAGTATCATTTGCAGCGTAAAAGTATTATGTTACCCTGGGAAGAATACAGTGTATATTGGTTGCTGGGATCTGGTTTTCAACTGTATCAGCCATGGCTTTACTAAATACATTAAAGTCTAATATTTACATTGTAGCACATTCCTCCGTGAATAAACATTCTCAGATTATTATTTTGAAGGATTAATGATGATTAAAGGTAGATATTTTAACTTGAAAGACATTTCTTACGTGGGGTTCTACAGATCTGCTTCAGCACGGTGCAGAGACGTCGATCACTTGACTGAGTCTGAGGACAAGGTTACTGAGCCACCACACGTCTGTGGATAGCGGGTGGACACACACGTCAACATATGTTCATCTGCAGCTGGACATGTAAGGCACTGAAACTAGTTGGCGTGAAATTGTTTTCACCAAAAATCACTTCCTGTAATGATGTTTCCACGTTATAACATTTGAGCATTAGCATACTTCCCGTAGTTAACCGTACTTGGTCAGAGGAGCCCGAGGCAATTATAAAGGAGCACCAGAAGGAAGGTATATAAAGTGAAGTGTGCAGGATAACAGAGAGGTTAGAGGGGGGGGGGGAGCTGCTAGGGTCATTACTACGACGTCGACTATAGCTGGCCGCGATGGTTTACTGCCGAGGAACCTGTAGCGCCTGACGCAGCGACGGAAATAGAGGTTGCCACCGACATCTCGCCACCTCAGCTCGCTTACACGACTAGCCTCACAACACACACTCTGCCGCCATCTTTCTGCTACTTACATTATATTACGGTCTTGAAAATTATCCGCTAAACATCTTAGTTTCAATCAATTGTATCTGCGATTGCTTGGAAGTAAATTTGCACACACCTAATAAAAATCTGCATATCCCCAACTGATTCCTTGTAGATTTTGCAATGTTTTTTTCCCCAGAGTTTCTGAATAATTTGTTGCGAATATTTAAAGAGAGTCCGCACGAAAGTGGTGACATCTACAGCAACGTAGCATATTTGATCTCCTGTACACGATAGGGAGTTGACAATTTCAAATAACTGTAGTTCAATGTTGCGTACGCAGGGGTGTCAAGACTTGCTTACCACGTTATTGAAGAAACTGAGCCAGTATTGAACCTGAGTAGACAGCCATGTTAGCACTAGAAACACACCACACTCAGGCAGCAGACATTGCGCAGATCTGTAAAGTGATTGAGTCACATATGAGTGTGTGATATGGGACATGTAACCAACATAGCAAAGTGAATCGTGACACGTATTAGTAGTGACACTTGATTTTAGTGAAAGTTTTACAAGATCGATTGTGCTTCGAAACAACATAGCAAAACATTGCTCATAATTTTTTGTGTAATTTAAATATAAGTTTTAAAATAATGTACTGTATCAAATATACAAAATTAAACAATACGGACGAAGTTCCTCGTACGCCAGTATTAATAAGGAAGAATAAATCCTGCGTGGAAACGCCATCTTGTAAATGTATTCATTACTGTAGGCTACTCCTTATACGCAAACCCTGAAAGTTCAACATTATTTTTTAAACTGTAACCCACTGTCCATCCTTAAAATATCGATAATATACGCATCGAATACCGGTACGTTGTCTGTGTAAGTTATTTTAAATAAACAAACATATTTTTTTTTTTTTTTAAATTCTAGTATTCCTAGATCGCTACGACTACACTACTAAGGTGAATGTCTGTGGTTGGTTGTAGCTTGCTGAGATTCAGTGAGAAAGGAAGGTTTTTTAATTTTAGAATATTATTACAACGAAACCTGCATTTCTAGATGCATAACTGTGAAAATACTGAATACGTCGCTTGGGTTAGAATCCTAGTCCACATATCTCATAGCCTACTTAAGTATGTTGCAAATACGAAAGTGTCATGGTTGATTATTGTTTTGGCCTTCTTTCACGCAGCAATGGAACTACAGATAGATATGTTTTTTTAGTTCATGAGCCGGAGAGTTGCATAGCCTATTTTTTAACCGGAAATAATGTAAAGTTCCTGTAAGGAAGATCTGGAGCGTAGTTCTATCATTACTTCTTCATGCTAAAATTGCTGAATTGATTTTTAATGAAACTTAGTACGCGGGTGTATTAGGTCTTGGAATAAAACACAGAATACTTTTTATCAAGGAAAAAAAGCGCTGTTATTATGGGATTTAAATTCAACTAATTATTTTGCCGTACGGAATTAGTTAAATCAATATTAATATAATACATATCTATATTATAAATGTATATTTAAAATTCCTCAGTTTTAGTTGAATAATACACCCGGACAAAGTTGCGGGAAACAGCTGTTAAATTTATGCTTTAAAACTTACACACTTATAAATTACAACAATAAATAATAAACAGTTTAGTGTAATATGTTACATTGTTTCTGTTGTTTACTTCAACCTGACGCTTGACATACGGCACTGTATACAGTGGCATTGTAATATAATGATCTGTAGTCTATGTCTATAGACCACCAATCATGACCACAGAGGATTACGCTATTCACAAAATAGCACATTATGTTTTGAAAACGACTCGAGCGAAGTCGCGGCTAATATCTGCTGTTATATAAGCGCTCAACTAAAATGTCCATTATGGTTTCTTTCTCAGACAATTTGTATTTGCGTGTTGTCAGTTTGCCGTGTAGTAATGTACCTGGTGCAGTAATGTCATTTACTTGTAAGGTCAGGTTTTGCAGCAGTAAAGCACTGCCAGAACTGCTACTGACTGCAAGGCTTATCTTACCACGGGTCGATGTGTACAGTAGTGCGTGTGAGAGAGGCTGTACGTGCGTACAACATGAACCTTACTGAATAACAGTTTTATTTTCTTTGTTCATTAAGGGGAGTGTTTAGTCAAGCCATGGGTGGTAGTGGTGGAGTGGTAAAACACTCGCCTCGCATTCGGGAGGTTCCGGGTTCAATCCTTGGCTTCGGCCATTCTGTTTGCGGTTGTTCAGTGTTTCCTGAGATCCCTCCAGACGAATCCTGTGTTGGCTTGTTAAACACGGCCTGGCCGACTCCTGGCTCCTTACACCCGTGTATCTCTGCCAAGACCTAGTGCTGTTCCAGGGCACTTAACACGTACATACAAAGGTAAACATAGAAACATATAGTTACTCTTAGGCGTCGCTATAAGAGGTAGCCCTTTATTTAAGATTCTTTCAACTATTTCATTAAATAGTATCGTACTATGTTACATGCGCTTAGAACTACCATTGCAATGTTCACAGCCAAGTTTGAGCGTACGCGAAGTTGAAAGCATGAAAAACGTTCGTAACATTAGGAGTAGTCAGTTTTCCTTCCATATTATCCTCTATATGATTAATAAAACCAACAAGTATTACCTCAGTTGTTATACTCTACTATTTTCTATCAGTTTTTAGTGAGATACTCATTCAATTATTTCGTTTACGCACATTCCCCCGTAGCAAAATATAATCACCTAGTAGTTCAGCAGATATCTGTTAATCGTCAAAGCCAGGTTGCAATATTTACCAGACAACAGACACTGCACACATTATCGCCTGATAATTTCCCCTGCGGCAGTTATTTATCTCCGTTCATACACGTGACGTACTAGACGGAATGAAATGAGTATAACTGAGGAAGGGCAGATGTGCAGTTCTCTGATCAGCGGTTGTCTTTACAATAGTCTCTTCAACATAGATGATCTACATTCAGGAAGACGACTATAGTGACGATGTCTGGAGGACGGCTGTGTATCGCTACGTGGCACAGCAGGTAAAACTAGTCTGTACTAGCACTTCTAGTCATAGTTGGAATTATATACACTATAACTGCACCAGAAGAGAAGGGGCGAGGCCTATTTCTAGTACCACTGATTTTATGGTGAAAATAATATTTTTACACCAACGTTTTCATTGTCTTCTGTACACACCTGCAGTTCTGCTTCATGGACAGTGATAATATGTTTTATCTCTCGTATGGTAACACAGCAACCTTGCTCTGATTGGTGCAGTTAACTGAGTGACGCCTCTACACCAAGACACTGCAAATAACCACGAAGTAAAGCTCCGGAAGTGCATCATCACGCCACCCCGACCGACGTGGCCCAATCAGAGCTAGCGTAGTAAGCATCAACAACGGTACAAATAGTGTGCTGCAGCGAGTGTGTAATACATTAATAATCGCTAAAAACACAATTATAAAGCTACGTTTTTTTGAAAGTCAATATGTTCAAACTACAAACCATCAACCCTAAATATATTTGCCAACTTGACGAGTAAACGTTTTCCCGGAACGATGCACTTGTTGAGCGTAATCTGTCCTGCCGCAATCATACGGCTGACATTTCGGAGTCAAGAGTTTGCTCTCCCGAAGTACGTTACCCGAGAAACAATTGTACTCGGGAAGTTGGCGACACCTACTGTGCAAGGTTTGTTTTGTTTTTATTTTTACAAATAATCTTCCAGGAAGGTGCAGTTTGAAACTGATGCTCGTATAGCAGAATTGTGCTCGCTTACTGAGCGACCAGAGAAGTTAGAGCGGACCCCGGACCTCGTGGTGACGTCGGCAGACCAGGTCGTATCACACAGCACTTGGTTGACGTCGCGAGTATGCTTGGCTCGAACCTGTGTGTCACCACCGAGCCCCTGGGCTGTGGGGGGGGGGGTGAAGATGCCCCTAGCAGTGTGAACAAGGCAGTGGCCCTCCCTCTACCCTACCCTCCTAGCCAGAGCTGCGTCTTGCTGCGGCGACGAGAACATAAGATTTCAATTAAGACGACACGAGGTGTAATGAGCCCGCCTCAGATTTATAGGGCTGTCCGGCAAGTGGCCCCGCCTGGCGCAACAACGACCCAAGGGGTGGTCACCCCTTTACTGCCTTACCCTATGGTCCTGACAAGAACACTGCGTTCATACCTTCTACAATTACAAATGCCGTACGCGGCATGGTTTGGAAACAAGATTTGTAACACAATATATCTATTTTTACAGATTATAGTATTTCGCAAAATTTCCGTATGCTAACATAGCCATGAAAACACACAACGTAGCTGTCTGCAGACCAATAATGGCATCAAATATTACAATAGAGAGATTATTATTGGCTCAGTCAAATAGGGCAACAGATCTACGTACAAGTGAAAGCCAACCAACTTTTCATAAGCCGAACGTGTGTCCAAACCCAACAAACAGTCAAGTTTTCCCGCGGTAAACCGTCATCTCTACCTATTATGTAACCTGAACAGTTTTTATTGATGCTCGCAACGGCGCATGTTCACAACATGGTTCAGTCAACAATAACCTACTTCAGGAATCTCTCTGAATATTACGTGCCGAGAAGTGTGAACGCTTCTTGCGATTGTAGGAACCAGCTCCTAACTGGACCAATTTTTACGAAGACACACCACTGGAAACTGATTTTGCTGAATATCCGGAGACTGTACAAACCCGGCTGACTGACTGTGGAGTTATACAGAATATACTGATTGGTAAAATGTCGCCAGGTCCTTTATTTACGATAACAATGACATGTTAGTGTGAACGAGCTACCCAACATTCCTGCTGAGTTGTATTATGGCCTGATCTCGTAAACTAAGCACCCGGTGACTTTCTACAAGAATATCTTCTGATTATTCGCGTTGTGTAGTCCGTATACGCGAATTACCCGACATCCTGTATATTTCGTAGGCATACATGTGTGGCATTCCAATGTGAACCATTCAGGACTGTTGAGGTAACAGTACAGATGTAATAACAAGCTATGACAGAGCAGACGTGAAACTAAAGAACAATCTTGGCACCAACCACAGTCTAGCAAGATGTCCTATGTCTTGTATCGCTATATGTGTCACATGTTGCTTTCTTCACGAGTGTTTAATGTCAACATTATATGATCTTCCCCCAGTGAGATGGCGCAGCAGTACCACACTAAACTCGAGGATTCTGATACGATTCCCTGATCTTTCTTTCTCATTTACGTTTTCAATGGTTTTCCGAAATCACTCCAAGCGAATATTGAAACGGTTGTTTAACCCTGTTATACCTGCTGCTGTTGTGGGAATGTTGTACGGGAATGTAATTATATGTTGCTGCCTGTACACTACAAGGCTCATTGCTTGTCTCATATTGTTTATTCCATGATAGCGTCATATCTAGTATGTGAGTGGTTACCGTCGCTCTCTTGGAGCACAAAGAACGCGGTCATTGGTCATGGTAACTAAGCAATACAACAGTAACCGTATATCCAGTACATTCTGAAACTTACTAGTTTCAACCCTGGTCTCCATATAGTTCATTTGGGTCTTGGTGTACACTGTACTTTTACCAATGTTGCTTCGTGTAAGCGGCAATAAACCAGTCAACTATACATCAGAGGAGTATTATTTTCAACGGATCTGACTAATAATTAAGAAGTTAAGGATGCACTGCGTACAGTTCCGATCATGACATCTTCATACATATAGACTCGTACCTCCTATCTCTTATCTGAGCCACTTGCTGGTTATGTTTGTAACTACCTCGCTGTCCTGTCGACGATATGTTAGGCTCTACTGCTTAGCATTGTCCCTACCTCACCATGGCAACAGCCAATCAGCTAGGACTACGCGACATTTAGTATTTGATGTCGATCGTCGACAAGTGCCAATGTAAAACAAGATTCACATGTCTACCTGGACCTCAACAAGACGTTGACATGTCGACTTCAACATGCCGTACATGACATGTCAAACATCTTTCCAAAATATCAACAGAACGACATGCATTACATGTCGATGTCGGCTTTGACATGTGAGCAGAGCTGAGCAGTTCGCTGATAGGTCATAGCACTTGTGAAATGTTCCTGTATCCGAGTAGCCTTGCCTGGCAAGTGATCTATTTGGTTTCAGATAGAATGTAATACCACTTTCTCTACTTTGTCGCCGCTAGAGTGGAGAGACTAATATAATGGCCATGCATTATGTTACGAACAGTAATTTGTATAATACATAGGTGACACAACTGCTGAGATCTCAGGTGAACGTTATAACAAAGAATGTGATCGCAGAAGGTTACTCTTGCTGTAAGTCACACTGAATTGTTAGGTCATTGTACAGAAGTGACATGTCTGCTGGTGTATGTTTCCAAGGAGAATGTCTCCCTAGACACACAATACAGAGAGACTAGGTTTGACGTGAAAAAGTATTGCTTAACATTTAAATTAACTACGTGTGTAAAAGGTAGGCGATATTTCCTTTAATGTTGCGTATGTAAGAAGTGTTTGTCCAATTAACTGAGGCCCCTTCCCTCACAAAGATAGTAAGAAACATAAAATCATAACATTATACACACATTTCCTACTAACCATGAAATGTAAAAAATTATTCTAATTATTTTTATTGTGAATTTAGTTTTCCATTAAACAGCCTTCCAAGATCTCCTAGTTGTACTCATGATCTTTACAAAATGTTTTATTAATACGAGAATTCACAATCATGTTTCGTACATACATTACAATGGACTAAAATAAGTCAGTTAATCGGGCAATGGCTTCACATATATGCAAACATTAAAGGCAATAAACATTTTACACACGTACTTTATTTGACTGATAAGCTCCAAACCAAGCATATGTGAGTTGGAACCAACACCAGCAGTTGTGCGCTTGACCAAGATTGTAATTTTATGTCAGGCAAGACACCAGACGCGGGTGTTAGTCATCCAGCTACAATACTGACGTAAACAAGGCTGTAGAACAGTTGGGCTGACACCAGGAGGTCTTGAAGGATGGTGAAGATAACGTGAGGCATGGATGGTACAAAGACAGAATGTCATGGAAGAGGAAACAGGAGAAACATTCGACAACCCATCGACCGACGACAAAGTCTTATAACACGTGTGCCACATTTGTAAGTCAAGGGCGGCAATACCAGGGGGAGGGGGGTGAGGACTGGTAAGAGAAAGATACGTTATATCTCGCGGGTATTCCAGGAATCATCGTGTTATCCCGAGCCTTGTGATGATCTGATTGTAGGTCGCAGTTGCGAGTGACATCGTGTAGGTCTGGAGGAAGATGTCCTTTATGATCCACGCAAGTCCTGTTAGACGCTGTCTCGTCCTCTAGATGAGCTGTTCTGGTGTTGTCTGGTGGCCACCTGGAAGTGTTTGTGTTTCTTGAGAAGGATCGTTGGTCTTGTTCACACTAGCCAGAGGACAGTTTTGTAAAGTTTGGGTATGCTCTGTCTTGCCAGGTTGGCCCCTAGTGGTTCATCCACCTTGAATTGTTGAGCTTGTTGAGTGTAGGTGGTTTGCCATCTACACCCTCCGCGGTTGGAATCGCCGGAACTCTTCCCATTGATTTTATTCAACTGCCTCCATTTGGCTTATGCTACACAAATATCTGAAGTTCTGAGTGGTTGACGGGCGGAATTCCCAGGCTGATTGACTTTGAAAGGCCCACAATTTATGTCTGTAATGTCTCCTGGTTAGTCTTTGAGGTCAGGCACAGGAAGGCAGGCTCTGCCACGTGCCAGAAGACATGGCTGGAAACATAACGAGAATGTAATAATGACCACAATAGTGGGAGACGAGTGCTCTAACCTCTACAACGCCACAGTACCATGTCTTGACGGTAAGAAATAGATGACCTGTAGTCGTTGTTGGAGCTGTGACACATGTTACCAGGATGACGTCAGTTATCAGCTCTAGTCTGAGTGACCGCTAAATATAATAATCATAATTTTTTTTTGTTTTGATGTCCATTATAAAACTACATTTAAGATACTAAGTTGTTAAAAATAAAAGCCGGCACAGTTTGTAGTATGACAGCGTTCCTCTATACATTATACGTAGAACACGCCCAGTTTGAAACTGCAGACTTATATATTGTTGTCTTGATGAGTTTCATTTGTTAACATCGTTTACCTGTTTAAGCTTTGTGACTGCATGCATTGAAGGCAGTGACTTTAAGACGCTCGCCTACTGGTCGTGTGATAGTGTGAGTGAGGCACGGCGCCAAGGACGATGTTGACCGGCTCATCTGGTGCGGTATCGCCTCTTCCACAAGACACTGCAGTGCTATCGTAGACCACTCGCCTGACTGACACTTTCAACGGTGACCCCATGTTTTATTGGTGGAAAGTTTTAAGCTAAGTTCTTGCATGTTTCTAGAGTAGTTTTACACGAATCCTGTGAGCAGTTTTTCGTACATAACCTGTTGAAAAAAGTTGATTTTAGCCATTTTGAGGGGCTCCGAAATGATTTCCCTGATGTGATGTTTTGAAACTTCCTTCCGTCACTGTTTGAAATGTATTTCCTATTGGTACATTGGCACAATTGTCACCCGTGTAATAGTTGGGGGAAGATAAACGTGTTTAATGTAGATGACAAAGTATCTGAAGTGCGCGGTGGGCGGAGGCCTTGAAATGCCACGTAGATGCGGCATGTAGTGAGATATAATATATGTGGAGTGTGACATGAGCCCTTGTTGCGCCTGCATAGCCAGCCACCCTCTCAACACCCTCGTCAAAGACACCGGCATGCCGACACTACCTCCATTCATGGCGGTCTCTTAACAAGTTAATTTATTAGCAGCGGTGACGAGCCGCACACAACACTAGATAACAATCTTTTATTTCACACAATTACCACGTCCACCTCGCCAGTGTTGCCATGTTAATGAGGGGTGACGTCTGAGAGAGGTAATTACACAAGGTCGGCGTATAATCTGCTCTGCGGCCACTTAAGATAGTAGCTGGGTCGTGAAGCAGCGTGCAGTGTTGCCACTGTCACAACTGTCTGCTGAGGAACAACCTTCATTGAACCGTACATGTGCACTTATTGAAAACCTTTATATTCGCGGCATATACTGTGTGTTTTACAGCACTTTGTATGTTTGACTACCCTGTCATATAAGCGTACAATACACCTTTACCTGCAATAACACACAAATAAAATACTGCGTCAGCACTCAATGTGTCATAGAGGGCAGTTGTCTGGGAGAAGACTGCACGGCAGTTCTGTGACTGCGCCTAGATGCTAAAGTGTGGTGTGATACACGTGCAATGTCGCCCTTACTCTTTCCATATGTCTAAGTCTCAGCTGTGATATCTCCTGGCAGGCGACCAACTTTAGTTGCTCTTCTCATGTCGCTACGTTCTGTTTTCCTACCATCAGCACATTCTATATACTTGAGGTGCTATCCGTATATAGCCTATCTACGGTCAAGCGAGCACTTTTATCACATGGATACTATTTCCTTACATTGGTACTTATAATATAGCGAGAGTACCCGAGGATAAGATATCACACCCTGAGTGCAGACTTGCTATTGGGCGCACGTAGACATCTGTGGGCCCTCAAGTATGACATGACATGACATGACAGCAGAGAAGCGATGGAATGCGAACGGAAGCACCCCGAGGAATCATCTGCCAAAGAAAACGTCCGCCATATGCGAACTTGACTGCGCCGGGACTCGAACCCGGGCTATCTTGGTAGGAGGGGAGTGTTGAGACCAGTGTCAACTAATTAGTACCTCCCAGCTACTTATTGACATACAGTACTCTAATGAAGTGTATAAGTTCACCGGTACATAGGTCTCTTACAACTTTCAATTAGGCCTACAAATTAACTATTCGTTTAACATTTCAATGTAAAACATTTACGGCGTGATGTTTCTGTTGCAATTCGTATTAAATAAATAAAATACCTAGAGCCTAACATAATTGACCATAAATAAAATGATGACGTGCGACAAACAACCAATAAGCATCACTTTGAGGAAGTGTACTGCATGTTAACTGGTATTGTCTTCTGCCCAGCTACAATACTGACAAGTAAAGTCATTTTTATTGTAACGTATCGTTCTTAGACGACTGTAATTCGGATAATGTGTAAAGAGGTTAATTAACTTCACTTAGATTACTCTTAGGTTCACATAATGTTACTATGAATCTGAAGTTCTAGCCTATTAAAATAATTGCCTATGTTACATAACTACGCCGAAATATGTCCAACCCTTTTCATTGACTGACTTTTTAAATGTAACGAACTGTTGCACGGAGCTGGCTGATGACTGGGATTTGTTTTGTAGTGTAAAGAAAGTAAAGTAATTAAAAACATGTTTACTATTTACTCTAAAATATATGTAAATAACCTGTAGTTAAACCAGTTGCAAATGTAAACAAATACATAAAATATGAAACTTACTTTCAGCCTTTGCTAATGGAACCAGAATTTAAGCTTGCAATGTGAACAAGTAAATGTCTTTTTTTATTTATTAAGAGTAACGTGCCCAAATCTATAGTAAAACACATTTTATCTACAACGAAGTATTGTTGTTTGAAAAGAAAAAACAGAAAATGAAAGCTTGGCATTAATATCTTAAGTGTTGCTTGATTTTGTGTGCATATTAGATAGATATTTTTGTCATGCTCTGAAATATTTCCGCAGAAAGTGGGAGGCTCTAGTGAAGTGGTGTTTGTCGCGGCTCACGTACCGTAGCTGAGCGACGCGGTACGAGAAATGCGGTACGTGCGCGGTAGTTGCGGCACGCGGCGTGGTGGGTCGACCAATCAGCACGCTGAGAAGGCTGCCATCAGCCCACAAGACCGGCAGCGTTAGCTCCATATAAAAACACGTGTTTAGTGGCCGCGCATGAGCCCGGGAACAAATTCCGCCCAATTACCATGCATATTGTGTTAGCCCTGGAAGCAATGGCGAGTCCTCGCTGCAAGTTAACTGCGCCGTAAATAACGTCTGTCGCCATCAGCTACCTGCGTGTGTCCTGGAACATAAACAATTGACTGCTCGCTATTAGCTGTTCTAGCTGTCAGGGCGCTGCATTTTAAGTTAACACAACACCAGACTCACAGGAAATTACATTTTTACTCGGCATATGCATAAATTTTCATACGTGGAATGTAAATACGACTGTCGTTGCAGCGATTCGCGCAAGGTAACGCCCGCAGACACAGTTTCATGCCGACGTAACAACACTAAATTATGTCTGCTATGAAGTTTTTCATTAACTCAACAATTTGCGTTAACCCATTAACACAAATGCTTGGTTACCTTCCCATAAGAATGTCGCTGCACCTAAAACATCGGCAGCTGGGAATGTTATCAGAACTACCACAGTGTATTTGTGGCTATTTAAGAAGACTTGCCATCAGACATTGCATCTAGTTACACAGCTTAAGTTTGCGACGCTTCTGTTGTTGGTTGCTCGTTCGCGACCCGCGTTTGGTATTTATAATAATAGGTGTCGCTGCTCTGTCTCTTACGTGATTAATGCTGGATGATTGGGTTCGTATTGAGTAATGTTGTAGTATGCCCGGCTAGCTTTAATTGAAATAAAATAACACAGAAGTTTCTTTTTTAATTGGCCTAAGGGACTCACGCACTGCGGGTTGCGTCACGAGAGGTAGATACTTGAAGTTCCTTTCGACGAAAATAATAGGCGCTTCCTCCGGCGGCTTTTGATCGGTCACGACGTTAATTATGTTGCAGGTACCGGCCGCGATCACCCGAAAAGTCCACCCACCGGTGACCCCGAGCTCGCTGTCCACCGTCCTTACAAACCCGACGACGAAGATCCCGACACCTGTCCTCCCGAGTTCACACACACCCGGCTCGTCTT
>PNEQ01066900.1:0-24160 GCA_003012365.1 Medauroidea extradentata | reverse complement strand
ACTTGTTCCCTCCACTCATCTCTACATACAGCACAGTCATTGTAAAACAATCTCATTTTTCCATTCACCCCCAAACCAGTTGTGTTTGTCATTAAGCTAGGTCCTACCCCTAAAGCTTGGAGTGTAGGCTATATCACATTAACCCACACCTACTAAAATTCTCTTTGAAACACTAATTTAAGTCAACCAAAAGAAACAGATTCTTACGAAAGCAACAGTCTATGTATTTTATTTATTTGTTTATCATTCAATTGAACCCACTTGTGTGGCTGTAGTCACAGGACTATGGAACATGTCAAGAATTTACATTTAGTTCTTGTTTAACATTTTCATACCAATTGTATTTTGTTGACATGACTTGTCCAATATCTTAGTGCAGAAATGTAAGCCTACACAAAAAGATCTGATGGATGAATAAACTGCATTATACTACTATACTTGAACTGATTAACCCTCACAGTATGTAGAAATACAAATTCAAGCCGCTAGGCCTACATTCCTAGAATTTTATTCAGTTTCCACTTCCAAGGCAAGTTCTAAAAGTAATCATTGTTACATTTTTCAGACACGTCTATTATTTTATTTAATTAATTATATTCCCACTACGACTTTACTTTGAATGTAGCATTATCATAACTCATGCATTTCTGGATTTATGTAATTATATCTGTTGAACCTGACTGAAAACTACTCTTTACAGTTACGATACGTTTTACAAAAGTAAATAATTAAAAAAAAAAAAAAAAAAATTAACACATTACTTACCAGAAATAACACTGTTGGGGCAGACGTTCGTATGTAGGCCTACTTCACTTTGCCGAAACACTTTTAGATTGTGTTGCCACTGTCTTCCTTTCTTAAGGTATACATCTGCTTTTAAAAATAACGAAACCATTTATTCTCGTCTTTGAATATATGCAAGAACGAATTTAAGTGAAGTCAGTCAAACAATTGTGACTTCCCACTTGCACTTCACCAATTATTGCCACAGAATTATGGTGTATAATTTTACTAATCAAGTAATTTCCACGTAAATATATGCACGAGTTTGAATGGAGATGTCGCGAGCACGTTTTGTAAGGTTATGTATTAAAAACATCTAGTAAATGGTAAACAAACAGAAACCTCGCCCAAAGATATTCACAGCGCTGCAGCAATTCATTCAGCGGGATCAGCAGCGCTACATGTAGCGATCACTTGCAGCGCTGCCGCAGCGCTTTGCCCGCTGAAGGCGCCCAGCCTCTTTCATGAATGTATTTTGGTTAACTATGACTGGACATACTTGATGAAGTAAGTACTGAAAATCTTATCTGCTCCTACGGAAAAAGTTCCTGTACGATTCGATTCGCTATCATTCACCTCTCATTCACTGACTAAACATTCGTAAGCACCCAACTGGTTATCATCGTACTGCGGGAGCCCAAAAAACAACACACGATAAGACCATGCACCTGGGGGCCTGGGGCCCGCTCCCCGGCACCATAGAGTGCAATGGCGCCGACATACACTAGCCGGCCACGAGGGCAGTGCAGTTGTTGTACGGGTCAAAGTTACCCGGCGAGTGGAGTCCACCCCGCAGTACGTCAGATTAGTGTCCAGCGCCACTCCACCCCGCCCCCACCCTACATCAGTGAATGGTCAACCAGCAGTGACGTCACAAATGGCTGGCCAAACTAGCAGTTGAGTGTATGAACAGTAAATAAGAATAATAGTGTACAGAACTATGCATGCATAGAAAACATAGTAATGTTTCTCAGAGAACAGCAGTGTAAGTCTTGATATGTTTTAAGAGGGTGGTTGCTGAGCATTAGTTGCTAGGTCCCTACCAGCTCAGCAAGTCCCCAGGATGTCCTAGGGACATCCTTTGAGGATATCCGGGTACATGCGATCCTCGGGATGTCCTAAGGATGGATATTTCGGATGTCTGAGAGATCCGAAAAACCATGTCCCTAGGACGTCCCAAGTACCTCCTCGAAAAGTACATCACATCCCAGGAAGCTCCTTGGATGATGAATTTGGGTCATCCTAAATTCCTCATCTGGGGAGCTCCCAGGGATGTCCTTACAGGGAGCTCCCACGGAGCTCCTCTGAGGAACTCCCTGGGATGTCCGAGCAGGAGCTCCCTGGGATGTCCGAGCAGGAGCTCCCTGGGATGTCCGAGTAGGAGCTCCCTGGGATGTCCGAGCAGGTGCTCCCTGGGATAACCGAGCAGGAGCTCCCACGGACGTAGTGGATTTCTAGGCAAGTTCCTAATATGACCACTAAATAGCTCAAGATATTATTTAAATATACATGAGGTTTGTTGCAAAATAATTTAGTAGATAATTCATAACATTTATATATGCCTTACGAAATTGGTAAATTTATTAATTTCGACACACATATTTTATTATTACTGTTAGACTTTCGGAAGTTGAAGCATTTAAAAAAATGTTATTACAGACGAATTGTTTATTCAAAAGATTTTAAGAGGCTACATTAACAATTATGTGTATTTGACTGTGTGTTAAATACTAAGTTTACATATCACCAAAACAAATACATTTGTTTTCTTTTGTGTTGAATACTAAACTTTTACTTTTGCTGCTGGAAGGAGCTCCTAAGGATGTTCCAAGGAGCTCCTGGGGATGTCCCAGGGATGTTTTTAATACAGGTCCCAGGGAGCTCGTAGGGACGTCCTGGGGATGCATTTAATGCAGATCCCAGAGAGCTCCTGAGGATGTCTTGGGGATGTGTTTATTACAGATCATAGGGAGCTCCTAGGGATGTCCCAGGGTCGTGTTTAATACAGGTCCCAGGGAGCTCCTAGGGATGTCCCAGGGATGTGTTTAATACAAGTCCCAGGGAGCTCCTAGGGATGTCCCAGGGATGTGTTTAATACAGGTCCCAGGGAGTTCCTAGGGATGTCCCTGGGATGTGTTTAATACAGGTCCCAGGGAGCTACTAGGGATGTCCCAGGGATGTGTTTAATACAGGTCCCAGGGAGCTCCTAGGGACGTCCTGGGGATGTGTTTAATACAGGTCCCAGAGAGCTCCTGAGGATGTCTTGGGGATGTGTTTATTACATATCCTAGGGAGCTCCTAGGGATGTCCCAGGGATGTGTATGCCAGACATCCCTAGGATGTCCGTAGGTAGTACTTTTCCATAAACTTTTCCTACATAAAAAGGACTTGAAATGAACTTCCCTAGGACGTCCTAGGGACGACAGTTCCCACATCCTACGAACGTCCTCAGGATGTCTGTGTGCTGGTAGGGTTGTGCCTACCTGCTGCCTATCATGCAGGTTACTACCGTGCATATAATTTGCATTTCTCTCACAACCATTCCTGACATTCTCTTATTTTGTGTGTCACGAGCAGGAGAGAATAGGGTGAGGGGGATCGAATTCGCGGATTCCTGGATTGTTTCTGGTGATACTGCAGTGTCCATAGCATGATAACTGGTTAAATGTGCGTACTTTCGCATCCATGTATACGCATAACCTTCTTTTGGACGTTTACCAGTCACAATTTTTCGTCTCGACACTTTGTGAAAATGTTTTCTCTTATGGGAGAGTTTGGCACATGGAAATTGTCTGCCGCTAGTTCCGCTGCAACCGCATGTGGACCAGAAATATTCGAAACTGTAGTAAAAGAAATTTACTTTTAAATAGACTTTAAAGTGACAAAAGTCTTTTAACTGATAATAAACTAATTTCGCGTTTTACATTGTCAACTATACGTAACTTTAAATTCATGAAAGCTCTGTCATTGGTCAGTTTGCACCCATTAGCCAACCTTTTGACATTGATCTTCCTAACATGTAGTAGAGTAGATTTTTATCGCATGTCGTTCTTGTCCGATTTTAGAGTAAAATATAATGTATCGAGTAGTTCTATTGCAGGTTTTCAAATGCACATCAGGTTTGCCAATCCAACCCAATCTAAAAAAAATCCGGAAATAATTTAGAATTTTATACTCTGAGCGAGCAAGGGCATGGAGGTGGGACTGGGATATTGTAAAATAGGAAGAGTGGAAGTAAAATTGTTATGAGAGAATGAACATTTTGTAGGCTGTAATGTTTGGATTTTCATTGTCTCGGCATTTTGTGTTAGGCGAGAAATGTGCTGCTGGGTAACTATATTGAAATAATGATAAAACTTTTACGTTTTCACTATTTTTAAGTTAACTTTGTGAACAATTTTGTTGGGTTCAGGTGTCGTGTGTTTTGTTTAGGGGGGTTATGTTTATTTTATGATCTTATTTGAATTCGTCTATCAATTGTGTATTAAACATACTACATTTTTAAGCCCACGAGGCTGTGGTGGATGTTTTTCTTTTTATGTCATAGGGGATGTTATATTTAATATTATTTACAAAGTGCGTCGGTGATAATCTTCAAAGTTCAGATATTTTGAAAACGGTAAGTGTTAGGAAACTATAATATGGAAATGATAACATATATAAGTTAATTGCAAGAAATGTTATTCTATTTAGACATCCTGTTCTTTGATATATTGGTTGATATGGCATGTGATGTTTGTTCTTTATATGTAAAAGCCAGGGACATGATGTGGAGAAATGGAACTTAAGTCCTAGAGTGATGATGAAAGACGTAGGATGGAAACCCTTGAAGGACAGAAGGAGAATAGAAAGACTGTTCAGGATGTACAAGGTGATGAATGGTGAAAGGGGAAGGGAATGGTGGTTCTGAAATGTAACTAATGGAGCATTTAAGGTGAAAGGGGAGATGCGTCTGGTGTGATTTAAATCTGTGATGCAGCATTTGCGTGCACTATTTCATAGAGCTTGTGCGCGGAAGTCAACTCCATTTCCCGTACTGTATTGCATTTTGCAGACTGTGAAGTTAAAATTAATTTCTGTAGTTTTGTAGGTTTTTAACAAGTACGGAAACCTCTCTGCATTAGTCACCACCCTTGTTATCCATGGCAAAAGGAACTCGTGTTTTCTTTTCTTACATAAGGTTATTCATAGAAAAATGTATTCAACAAAGGAACTGCACAAATTGAGTGCCTTAGAGGCATTACATATGTCCGGCAGTCACACTCGCTGTTCAATAAGAACAAAAAGTTATAAAAATTTCTGTCTTCAGAAGAATTTAAGCATTACAATTAAAACGATTCTTAACAAGATGGCCAGAACAACTTTACAATATCGAAAGCAATTTTTTTAAAATTGAATCTCGTAAAAGCTATTGAAATGAAAATTCTGGGCCAAATTAATACATTCTGCCGACACAGCTAGCAACACATGGATCTGTCATCAGTTTGTTTACTAATAGCACTGCTGGCCTAAAGAAACTGATGTTTTCAACGAAGTTGGGTCAGCATCAGCCTATTTTAGAAATGTCACTAGGCCTTGCTGGCAATTGCGTACACCAGGAATGCTATTATAAAAGAGTCCGTACTTTGTTCATGGTTTACATGTGGCACACCATATGCATTTTTTTAAATTGTAACTTTCAATGACCTAATTACAATTGGCAGTGCGTTATAGCTTTTGATCCAGCCATGGTGCCAGGGTGTAGTCAGACTGTGGACTTCTGTTTTTCAGCCTGGCACACAACTTTATTCCATTAATGGCAATTTTGTATTTTGCTACACGTGTTATGTGTATGCAATATTATGTACTGTACATATATTTAAAACAAATCTTCATCTGAATTAAACATACACATTTGTTGCACTTGACATTGTGGTGAAGTCGACAAATAGGCTAAATAAAAACCACAGATACACAGAAAACGATTTTTTAAAATATTTTTGTGTACCGGTAATGTAAACAAACAAAAATTTTACATGTATGCATGTTATTTGCAACAGAAATATAGTAAGTGTCATGATGAACACTTAACTGATTTGGCAATGCCAAATACGGTTGAACAGTACGTACATCCTATTCAGATAAATACGAATGTAGACACGAAACCAAACGAGAGAAAAATATTACATGAACACTGAACAGTCAATCATTTATTTGGATTATATATAGTCAGGATTCACAAGAAGCAAGATATCTTCTGTGGAAGACTTACTGCATGAATTTAAATACAAAATTACAACAGATACACAGAGGAAAAATAATATTTAACTCGCAGATAAGTCTATCTAACCTGGAGAATAAAAAATAATGTCGGCAGCAATATGGTTATGACTTCAGAATAGACCTATTTGTGTAGGAAACATTTATTATTATGTGGAGATCCCAGTTTGAGGCATTTTGGTACGAATACATATTCAAGACTCTTGATGTGATGTATAAAACTCTTAAAGACATTACAAAACATAGGGGTACATGGTAGTAAGCATATCTGCAACAAACATCGTGAGGTTTTCTCGTAAAATTTAACTTTGAAAATGTCTGCCAAAGATTTCCATGAAATAATTCATGAGGTAGGAAAGCTCTTGTGAAGTATTTTGTAAGCATGTACAAATTAATTAATAACTTTACTATGCAAATATTATTTTGGCAAACTGCATTTTAAATTTTAATTGGTAAAATAAGGGTGGCCACCCTTTTGTAAACGTTTACGTAAAATGTGGTCGTGGATAATGAATGAAAATAGCAAGGCATAACTCAGTCCTCGTAGTAAGTGTTTATAATTACATACTTAAATATTAAATAACGAAAAAATGCACATGTTCGGCAGAAAAAATCCTGTCATGTGACGAATAAACAAAACAAAAATTAATTACATCTACCATATAATTGATACAGGAATAGAGATTACAAATGACAAAAGATAACACAGCCAAAACACCTAAGAAAAGCAGATTAACAAATATCACAATGACTGTGGATAAAACGATGACAACACTGACGAAGAAAATAGTGCTCTTGCGACAAAATAAAATTTACATAATTCAGGAGCTACTGTACAACTATGGAAATAATTAAGTTTGATAGGAAGATTTCATTGACCCAACAAAAATGTTTTCTTCGCAGACGAATATACATATTATGTTTATAAATCCATTTTCTTATGTCAATGAAATAGGTCCATGAAATATTCCTGAGTCAATTTTCATACATTCAACAGAAGTTCATCGTTAGGAAACATAAGTTTGGTAGTTTGGAAACAAAGGTTTCAGTGGCATGTTTGTACAAATTTGTGAAACTTGGGTTTTGAGTACCACTGTTCCGCCACTTTATGATGGTGGTAAATACTGAGCATTGAAATATAGCGTTATTGAGAAACTAAAGGTAATAAACGTTTAGTAAGATTTACTATGTAACATAAAGTTAAATGTTAACTTGACAGTGGTGTATTGATATCATTTTATATAAAACACTTTTAAAGGTAAAATATTAATAGGAGTGCAATTATAGTAAGGTGTTCTTGAGCAATAATGTTGAAATGTATGCTGTTTTTGTTGTCCAAATTGCAGTCTCAAAATGATCACTGCAAGAACCGAAACCTCGGATTGGTCAACCTTTTAGGTTCCCCACAAATTTTCAGTTATTTATTCATGTAACTGACATCAATTTTTGGCTATAGGTACATATTTTAACAACAAATGTAAAATTACTTATTTTATTTAAATTTTTAGGCCTGTAGAAGTTATTGTGATAGAAAGAAAGAAACGTTAAAGAGAAAATTATTGTGTAAGGTGAACATATGTATTTGCCCAAGTCCCTTCAATAAATCTATTTGTAACCTAATAAATTTTTCTTGTATTATTTCATTTTGCTATACACAATTTTTGTAAAAGTATCAATGTTTTAACTTACAAATAGTTTACAAAAACTTATCAAATATATAGTCTTCAACATTCTTGAATCTTTGATGTGGTTTTACCTCACGTGTTTACGTACCATCTCTCGCGGGGTAGATCCGTGGAGCTTCACAAACATAAGGTACTACTCATGTGGTATTTGTTTTTAACCTGTTTAAGGTATGTGATATTATGAAGATCACTGGCTGAACCTCCTTTCACATTTAGCTAACAGACATGGTAGTCTACCAGTTTTACGCAGTTGAACAAAATATTCAAGTCCGGAAACATGAGAACTGTCTTCGAGATTGGTATGGTACCAGTTCTTTTTCGATAGTTAATTCAAACCTTAGAGACAGGTGTTCAATTATAATTTTTCTGAATCGGGAAATTTTTCTGTAAACATTACAGCTTACGTTTAATTGAAAACATAGAGGTTGCAATTTTTTATAAAGATGGAAAAACTGTGTGAGAACGGCGTTCCAGCACACTGATGTACAACATGCCAGCTGCAGGTCGGCGGGTTTTTACTCGATGTATTCGTTTCCTCCGCCTTTGCATTTCCAGCTCTGATCTATACTTCACTACAGTACCTATTTCACCCTCATTAACTCTCAGGACGCGTGGGTTTTTTCAGATGTGGTGGCTTTTTGCAGTGCCATCGAAACCTCTGAATTCTCGATATTGTTACTTTGCCTGTGATCGTAAGGTATTTCATGAGCATTTGTTTACTGAGACAAAATAAAACATTTTAGCGGTTAGAAAAATGATATCCATACACAGAAAAGTAAGCAGGGTATGTCTCGAAGTGGACGTGAGAGAGGTTGTGGGGGAGAGAGTGATTCACATTTTTATATTTGGAAAATCTTGGGGAGGGGGGATATATATTTGCAACTAGTAACCCTAATGTGATACAGAATACATCAACTGTATCTTGAAACAATCGTTAACAGATATGCATTACATATACTTTCGTAGGATATAATAACTCTCAAATATTTTGTTTTCAGTTGCATAAAAGGGGAAAGTTGGTGATACATACCCTAATTCCTTCCCCATCCGTTTTCTGTTTACGCCCCTGACCATTAAATGTCACACACATGCATAATAGTATAATATATCAGCAACAACTTGTTTGCAGTAAAGAGCTAATTTTTTAAAATCCTTGGTACCTTTTTTTTACGACCCGTGGGTATCTAACTCTTCTTTAAATGTACAATTATTTGTAAATAATGATTTGTATTAATGCTTCGGCCAATTGCTGCTGTAACAGTTCAGCATTGCAAATATGCACCCTTCATACAAATTAATGAAATTATCCTTTAATATCTGATAACAGAATTGAAACATCAAATATTAATAATAATTAAAAACCACAAACTTGTTTTCTTCATTATGTAAAATTTAGTTGATATTTTTTCGAAGGCTGATTTCAAAGTAAGTTAGTTAAACTGTAAACAGACTGAACAGAGAGCTTTTCCCTTCTTACACATGTTCTCTTTTTGCGAACGAAAAAGAAAATGGCGGAAACCAAACACATTTTGCATAGACGAAAATCCGGCGCACATACTACACAAACATTAACTCCACATTCTTCTGTCCTGTCTAAAATGGGAACTTGGGACTATCGATGGCCTCTGTTACACTAGACATGTCTGCTAACAACGTCATAAACTAACCTGCTAACAATGACATAAACTAACCAATTAATGGAGTAATGTCGCTTTGAAATTCATAATATTTTACTAATTTTTAAAAACCCTTTCTATATACATGTCCTCAAATAATATTGAACATACCTAGTTCAATAATGCAGATAAATAACTGAACGTCGAAACTTTACAGATGAACGTGTTAGTATTCCTTTGGCATTTCTAATTTATTTAATTTTTTTTTTCACTACAGGAATGCTTTTGAAACGGGAAGTCACAGTAGTGTGCCTACAAATTATGTGTCATTATCTTCCACCATAATGTGCGCAAGTGTGTAATTTGCAATCTTGTATCATATAATTCAAACTATGTCTACGCACAGTTTAATGTAAATTAAATTAAAAAAACCAGTGCGTGTTCGTGATGATACTTATAAAATTAACCCGTGGCCGTTCAGACTAACACAAGTTCGTTCTTCGCCACGGAAGTTCTCTTATCGATATTCTTCAACTTATTGCCGTAAAACCTTCTCATTTTAGCTCTGGATGGTGGAGACTTCGATTTATAACCCATTGCACAAGTTTTAAAATCTCTGTAACTTCCTTTTCATATGCGTTCACAGCCAATTGAAGCTACCATTGTAAATTTATAGGTTGACATTTGTGTATGCTATCAATATTGTGCAACACCCGCAGCTCCTACCCAGCATGAGATAAGCATGGAATATGAGTATGCGCAAACGGCACAGCCTGCTCGCCTCGCCCATCTCCTTCCCGGCCGCATGACAAATTAATTTGAAACGACCTCCCCTTTGTTCGTGCTTTCGGAAATGGACTCGCCCGGACGAGAAGTAGCGGAGGGACTGTGCGCGATGTGCGAGAGAGACTAGAATACTGCGTCTGGAGTCGTGTAGAGAGTAGTAGTGCGAGATTACCTAAATTTCAGCTCCTACATCTATAATTATCAATATATTGTTCTGAAAAAATTCCACATTCAAGTATGCGTCATACCACATCGCATGAAAATTTTAGAAACTAGATTTGTAAGAAAACTTCTCTAATATTAACTGTAAATTGTTTGATTTTAGGTACCTCTATATCAAAAATAATTAGTTATAGTTTGTTGCAGTTCTTTTGACAGAACAACTAGGGCTCAGTCGGTGAAGATTAACCCCAGGAACACATTAGTTGGAAGTCAGCATTAAAAAATAAAAATAATATGTCACTTACAGCTGAATTTAATTCATATTTTAGGTAAAAAACAAGGTGCTTATAACAATTTGTACTGGAAGTCTAACAATCCAATTATTTTGTTCTTGGTGTTAAAATGACAATGTACTGTATATGTGCTCTTTCCTACTTCAAATTCCCAAACTCGTATTTGTGTAGTGTCTGTCGATTTCTTATGATTTGTGCCATGCCTGACCCCAAGTTTTATAAGGGGCTTTCGCCTTAAGGGAAGGGGAACCAACAGTGAAAAGTTTAAAGGAGGATTTACAACACTCCATCGCTTCCGCCTGTCATCTGTCCATCCACCAATTTTTTGGCTCATTCCATCCGCCAGAAATGCTATCAATTTACAATAACACGTCATATGTTCTTCATTATTGTTCCTTTAATTTGCAAAGCTACCAATGTACAAACAGAAAACTTCTGTGGGATATATAAAATTTCCTAGCTGCTTCCAAAAATTGCAACCACTGTTTGTATAGTGTTTTAAATTTTCCCGAATACCAAAATTATTTCTATAGTATTTTAAAACTGAATTTACAGCATCCTCTAACAAAAATAAAAAGTTATCACAGCCTTCTTATTAAAATAAAACGTTAAAACGATCGTCGCCATCTTTAGAAGACTAATTTCACCTGACTGCCCGTAAAAAGTTAAAGCTTGACAAGCTTTCGATGGACTGATACAATTATTACAGACTCCTGATTGGTTGGAAGTCATGTGATCAACAGACAGACGGGCACGATGGATCATTGTAAATCCCTTTTAAGGGTGTGTGGAAAGTTCTGCAGGAGGAATTAGTTACTGTGAGATGGGTTGGGAGGTTTAGGAAGGGTTTGGAAGGCTTGTATTGTGGTGATGGGGAAGAGTCCACTCATCATGTGATAGCCCAATTGGGAGAGTGAACTTTTACTTATTGTAAATTTACAATTGGACACCCGCCCAGTGGCAGTGTTAAGGAAATGCCTTAAATAGCACAATTTTGCAACTTAAAAACGAAACTTTTCTGGGGGAGGGCCACTGGACCCACCCTTCTTTGTCTCAGGTGGAGGGAGGCAATTGCTACTATTTAGGAATCCCTTCCAATCCATCTCACTACTTGTCTACCAGCAATTCATCAACTTTTCTCATTAACACCCCATGTGGTACCTTACCAAATGCTTTCTCAAAGTCTAAAAGCAGGCATCTACCTACTTCCCCTCATAAACTGCCTGCATCAATACCTCTTAAAGCCCAGCTAGCTGCATCTTGCATGAATAACAGTCACTAAATCATGTTTATAATCCATTTATGCTCACTCCTTCATTACATACTGGACCACCAGTCTCTCCAATACCTTCCCAGTTTTCAATTTAAAACTCTCTGGTCTGTAACTACCAGACCTCTCCTTATCCTTCCCATGCTTTTGAGTATTTAAGAAGTGATGTTTGTGTACCTAACGTGATTTACCTCTTGCAAAGTAATCCTTTTAACTTTTGGGACCACAGGTGGCACAATGGTTAGAGTACTTGGCTCCCACCAAGGCTATCTGGGTAAGATTGCTGGTGGGGTGAGTCCCCAGATTTTTGCTTGTGGGAATTGTGCTGTACAATGCCGCTTGTGGGAGGGTTTTCTCTCGGATCTCCCATTTCCCCAGCCCCTTCATTCCAGTTGTGCTCCATACATTGTGTCAACCCTCACCAGCACTAATGACGTAGAGTCTTATTTATAGTTCTGAAATCCACTGGTGCCAATTAGTCAGAGGCTGGTCCTGACTTGGTCCTTATTCAAAAGCCTAAATTAACGCCGGACTAGATAGTTGCGGTATCATCCTTGTATACTATTGCCAGATGCTCCATGGATTCACAATTCAGTTTTTGAAACTCAAGCCAGCATTCGCTAGTGAAACAAATTTGCATTTCAATGTCATTTACCTGAAATATTGTTCCAGTTACTGAATGTCTATAGTGAATATATTGTGACGATGTTAGCTCATTTTGTACCAGTAAGCCATTTTGTTAAATTAATGCTGTGAATACATTAAGTAAATTTGTCTTTATGGTTACTAATTGCTAACATGGCTGCTGTCGAGCAGTAGTAATTTTTTGCTTTCTAATTCAGAGTTATGAGTTCAAATTTTCAAGAAATATAACATAATATTTTAAATGTTTTTGTAGTAGTAGAAAATTAAAACAATTAACCACCAAATTTCATATTAAAATGTACCTAGGAATATTTTGTGTATTTTGTGCAAAGAGTGATTTCCATAATAAACATTGCAGGATTTGTTGTAAGTTGTTATGTACAAAGTTAAAAGCACACAATTTTTATTCGCCAGACAAGATTCAAACTCTCAACCTGTATACGTTAGGATAACAGTCCAAAACTTTACCAATGAGTTGCCAAGACACACATGTTTAAATGTGTACAAGTACACGTACATGTAATATATTTTCGAAGTCTTTTACTTAACTAGAATATTTACAATTCATATTATTTATAGCAATGATTTCAATCTTAAGGCAGATTAAATTTTATTGCTATATTTAAATGACTTGCACAGTACAATAAACATGCATTATGAGTTTATTGCTCACATTTGAATAGTTTAAATTAAGTTACTATAGAGCGTCCCAACCTTAGATTGCAGTACAAAGCTTATGGTGCACGCTGTTGCCAGATTGCAGCCGCATTACGGAGTTTGGGAGATGAACTTCTTCATAATTTTTAGTACTAAAATATTACATTTTACATTATTCAAAGTGATATATTGTAATTTGTATAACTTGATGTTTCATAATATGTATGTAATCACATTTTTATTTTACATTAACATATTAAACTGTTCACATGCCCCACTGATATGAACTCACTATATTAATAGTAATAGGCAATTCGTAAAGAAATAATTATTATCACATACATTATAGCTACTTCCAATAAAATGTGAGATTTTGTCCATTAGAGTAACATCTGTCTAAAGACAAGAACGTGATAATGGTAATGTCGATAATGAAATTGATTATGGAAGACCAAATTTTGTGTAGAAATTAAACTATTTATATACAAAATATTATTTTACCATGATTATATTATTCTATCAAGACAAAAACATTAAGTTGAAGCTGATTATGTACTTATCTGAATTTTCGTCAGTGAAGTAATTAGTCAAAACCAGGTAATTTTTTGTCTAAAAAAAAATAAATAGAAGCCGCAGTGAACTGTGTGACCTATTTATTTTAACATTTTTACATAATTTATTTTAAGTGCTTATAATCAAAATGAATATTTAACAAACAAAAATCATAACTATCGCACAAGGAGCAGAAATAATAATGGTCTTATATTTCTTAGGGGAATTTTGTTTGTCTTTTCATTTTCAGTTTTATCTTTGCAGGTTAGTTAAATATTGCTGTTTCTTCCTAAGAGCATAAGTGGTTCTCTTCGAATAGTTGGTTAATTTGAGTGCTTCCTTAATTGTGTTAATAGTACGTACTGTGAAAAATACTGGAATTTGTTCATCACAATATTTGTCTCCCTCCCTTGTAGACTATCTATATTGTGTCTTTGGGTGTTTCACCTTCCTTGCAAATTAATGTTAACCAACAAATCACACTTTTAACAAAATTTTTGCTCCGAATTCAGTTACTGGACACAATACATCATGTGACCATGAGACACGGGTGCAATCCTGGACTAGTTTAAGATATAGGATGAAACAAATCTGTTGACTAAAAGAACCTGTATGTTATTACTGTCCAACTCTGACAGTTAATGGAACTTCGAGCGCCCATCAGATGTCTTGGCTTGCAGAGTGAGCACGTTGACCTAATACGCAATGTATTTCATGCTGTAAACACGAGGATGGTTAAAGCTATTGAGGTGGTGTTACTTTTAAAAATAAATTGAGCTCACAATGAACATTTTTCTCGCTTTCATCCCTCATCGAGCTTCAATAATAAAAAAGTTTATCACTGACCAACTTTTTAATGTTTCATTCTGTAAACAAATGCACATAAGGTTAGAAAAAAATTTCTGTACAGTGAAGAAAGAAAATTTTGTCTTCTGATGTTTTTGTTGGCGTCTAGATGTATGAAGTTACACACCATAAAAATTTAAATACGATTTTGGTACTATTTCTTAAGTTGTGATGTGATATATTTAATGATACATGAAAACAGTGTAAGAACAAAGTTTTTGTTTTAGAATTTTTTAAACCCCTTAGAATGGTACAAATTATGAAACAAATATATAATCGGATGCACGTTTTGATGCTGTACAATATGAGAAAATTTTACGATCAAAGTTACAAAACAAAATTTTTGGATTTTTGGCAACAGTGTGCGCCAAAACAAATGTAGTGCTTATGGCAGTTACCGTGCATTGAAAAGAGAGAGCTAATGCCCATATATTTCTGTACTGCAATCTGAGCATGAGATGCTCTATAGAGCTAAATAAATTATCGAGGTAGGTTTGAAATTTGTTTTTAGTTTGAAATGTTCATTGTAACCCTTAACCAGAATGTATAACAGAGACAGTGTCATGTATTTAAATGGTCACCTAGGGTTATTTCCGACTTAGCCCATCGTTAAACCTACCCTTGGTCTGGATTAAAAGTTGGACCTAAGTAATGATCCCGCTAGTCCGAATCAAAACGTCTATGAATAAGGCCCCTAGATGTTATGTGCTTGCAAAAATCTCTTCACTTCACAACACTTATAACTTTATTTTATTGTTGAAGTAGTATGACCACAGAATAAATAAGTAGTAACATAAGGGACAAGATATGGTTTTTATCGTAGTTGTTTTCTATTTGGATTGTCATGATGTCGGAGATTGTAGATGTTTGGTTACACTGATATTTTGTAGGCATTATTTTATAATCTGTGGGGAAATTGACACCCAAGCAACATACCTTTGAAATATAGCTAGGTAGGTGGTGTATATGTGTGGTCCCTGTAAATGATAAGAAGAGAGAGTAATAATGCTAGTTTGTTTGGTAGGGATAGCATGTAGATTGAAGACCCTTAACATATTTAATAAACTTACAACAGTTCTCTCTTGTTGCTGCCAACTTTTTTCCTCATGAACACTGTGGTTACCACAACAACTGCACTACTCAGGGTGACAACAAATTCACTCACAAATACAAAAAAAAAAACAATATTGTGTATAACTTGACTTGACAATAAATTAATACTTAAAAGGATAAGAATACTGTTTAAATGCTGAAAATCATACAATTCCGAACAAGCAAAAAAATAATATAGGGTGTATTACAATATTATATGAGTAATAATGAAGAATCTTGTAAAAGTAATGGAAAATCTTGATTATTTCTTTTTACAACTTTATATAACAGAATAATGTACCAAATTAATAGTAATTGTTAAAAAATTTTAAAACTAAATTATGTAGGAATGTATTTTAATGGGCATAAAAATGATTTTTAGGCCTGTAAAGTATTTGACGTAAATAAGTCTATCACCTCACTTGAGTTAAAATGTTATAGTGATTATCAAATTGATGTAGTCTTCGTTAAAATGATTTTGCTGGGCTAGCGTGTGTAGAATTCCTTTAACTCGGACCTCTAGGTTCAGAGATCCTATCCCTTGAAAAACTTATTAAAAACTAGTTTATCATAAAAATATACCTTTGCAGTGTTCTGCAACACTGTTTGTTAAATAGTGACTAAATTACATAGTGCTAGTATACTAAGCAACTACTTAGCACAAAATGGTGGTGATGAGAACAAATTCTTTGTTGAAGTTCAGTGTAACTGTACATCACCATAATCCAATAAATGTGGTTCCTTTCATGAGATAAGTTAGTTCATTTGTGTACAGCTTATTGATGGATATATCCTTTTTATCTCTCTTCTAGGTGCCTACTATTAGATAGAATTTTATTTTAAGTATTAGTTCTTTGCATATTTTTGATGTACAAGTAATTGCTAACATCACTGAAAAATTGCAGAGTTTACTGAAAGTTAGTTGAATTAAGAAAGAACACAATTTTGTTACCTACATGCAATTTATGGTATTGCTAGTTTAGCTTGAGTTAAGTTGCAATTCTTTTTTCTCTATATAGTGTATGGAGTCTCACATGATAGTAAAGTTCCTAATGCTCGGATTGTATAAGGGCTTGTGTACTGAAATATCTTACAGTACGATATCTTCATTAAACAAACTTATAGTGGTCATAATTTTTCAAGCATTTTGTTTTATTGTTTTTATTTTTTAGAAACTTTCAGTAGCTGCTGGTAGAAAAAATACAAAGCACTTTGTTGTTGAGGTAATGAGTGCTAGGCTCGTAGTAAAAAATAAGCTTTTTTTTTTGGTGTTGTAGGCGTGGACAACAATGAAGTTGAAGTAAAGATGGATGAATGGATGCTGAATGACTTACTGGAGTGCTCAATATGTCTGGAGCGGTTGGACACGTCTAGCAGGGTCTTACCCTGTCAGCACACCTTTTGCAAGAAATGCCTAGAGGAGATAGTAAGCACGCGCAAGGAGTTGCGCTGTCCCGAGTGCCGCATCCTCGTCGACGTGAAGGTGGACGACCTGCCGCCCAATGTGCTGCTGATGCGGATCCTGGAGGGCATGCGCAATGCTGCACCCAACAAACGCCCTGCACCTGGCCGCATACATGGCGGCCACATCCCGCCCAGTGTCGTCCAGCACCTCACTGCTATCACCTACCAATCGCCCGTGCATGCCACCACCGTGCAGCCTCATGCAGTGCCCAAACCAGGACCTCCCCTTGCCCAGCCATATGCCAGAGCTGTGTACGACTATCAGTCCAATGAGCCAGGGTACTTTCACTGTCATGCACAATTTAAAACTCTGTTCTTTGGTCTTCATTTGTAATGTAGATCAGCTTAAGGCATTTATGAAAGCGTAGTAGGTATAATCTATTGGGTAGTATTGGTCACATGACTGGATGTTTTAAAAGTTTATTACAAGCGGTCATAAATCTGACGAGTAAGTTTGTTGGCTGCCTTTTTAAAAATATACAGAAAAATCTGCAGAAGCGGTAATTTTAGGTGTTGGTCTAACATACCTGTGTTATACTGGGTTAGAACAGTGCAGAATACTCTTTTGTACTGGTACAATGTACATACCTGGTATTCCAATTGCTGTACAAAACTGCTAGAGCTAAACCTCAAAAATTTACATGGCAATAATATTGCAATGTGAATAAATTTCTCTGGCAAGTAACTGCTGATTTTGCATGAATACAAAGTTTACTACATGAAATTAAATTAAAAGTGTTAAAATTTTATATGTTCAGAAGGCCTAGTAATTTAAATACAATATAATTTGTTCCATACCAGTATTACATTATCTGACAACATTTTTACGTAGTAAACTCCTCCAGACTTCCAGTTCAACAAAATATTACAGTCCAGCATAGTGTTTTTCGTGGAGATGCACTCAAAAGTCTCGCAATATGTTTTCTTTTGTGCATACATGCTGGAGTCTGTGTTTGTTTATTTTTTATGCACAATTTCCAGTTTTTCGTCTGTTGCTGGCTATCTACCCTGCTCCTGCCCAGCAGGGTAAACTAAGTGGATTCAGCGACGAGAACGAGATGAATAGTTTGAGATTTTGCGGGCCGTTACACTTTTATTGCATGATGTTCTTGCCTAATTTTTGAGTAATGTCTAGGCCTACTCTATTGAGTAGATCGAGAGGGGTTTTCTTTAGCACCTTTTCTTACTATAGACATTTGAACTATTTGCTGGCACTCATTCATGTGGGTATCACCTTTTGAAGTAAAGTATTGCATACTAAATAATACGAGGTATTTAATTTATTAAAAGGTTTTTAAATTGTGATATGGTACTATTTTAATGATTATATAATTTTTTATCAAACACATTTCTTAAAATGAAAATATACTAACATTTAAATAGCATATAGTATTTTTGGACATATAAAATAGAACCTCATTAATACAAACTCTGTTTATACAAAATTCTCATTACTAAAAAGTGGTTTTCTTTCCCCTTGGAATAGGATGAGAAATCAAATAGGTATTAACTTAAATATTCAATTAAAAGTTTCCTAATACATAAAACGGTGTGACAACTAGTTCAATGGTTAAAGGAAGTCATGATGGTGGTTTGAAAGTTTATATTTTGGGACTAAACATCCTGAAAATATATAAACATAATTTTTTGAGTTTTTGCAAACACTTGTTAATACAAGCCTCATTATTACAAACTGCAAAAACTAAGGTCCCTTCAAGTTTGTATTAATGAGGTTCCACGTAAGGCATTTTAGTGGGGAACTTATCATACCAATTCTAAAGCATTTTTGGTTGTCATTTGACAAATTTAAGTTTGGCTTTACATATTTATGAGATCTCATCTGGCGTTAAGTTTGTTCAAGCACCCTGAGCTTTCTGCTCTCGAGAGCAGGTTGAGATTTTAAATAGTAGAAAATAGCAAGAAAGAGCAAAAAAAATGCACTGCTCTTTTCTGCAACCAATTGAACGTTATAATTGTCGTTTACAAAGCTACAGCTGAAGAAACCTGAAAATTCCTTATTATTTTACTTCAATTTCTTTTAAACTTTTGGTCATATAATTTATTTTTCTTCCATTTGCATTTTTTTAAACTACTGTGCATTAATATGTATCAAAACTTTGCCTGAAAAAAAGTGTTAATTTTTCAATCATTACAATCATGTACAGTAGGGCTTACTCTAACCTCAAATTAATATGATGCCACATTATTAATTTGGAAATTGCTTTTTAACGAATAATACGTGAAATAATCACAATACTAGTAAAAGGAACAATTAATTTATTTACAGATCGGTCACGAGTCAAAGACAAAAATGTTTCCATTATAGAAGGAAGAAGTTCAACATGTTCCCAAGAGTTTGAAAATAATCATAGTGTATAATTTTTTAAAATTAAATTAAAAGCATGCATAATGGAAATACATTAAAATTGATTTTAAATACTATATGCAAATTTATTTCTTAATTAAGAAACTTGATAAATATAAGTATGTATGTTTATTAATAATGTGTGTATAATAATGGTGAATTTTGTCTTTATAAACTGGCAAAAGTATATTTATTATAAATGTATGTATAATAATGATTAATTTTGTTTTTTTAACCTGGTAAAACAGTCCTCATTAACCTACACAACCAAACATTTTGATAGTCCACGCCCGACAGAAAAATAAAACCGTACTTGGCACACTTTTAGTTTGCAATAAATCTCGCTGTTCTTCCTCGGTTCCGACGAGACCCGAAGATAACCAAAGTTCAAAGACGCGCGCACCAGGCGACCAGCACGCCAGACAATTCAAGTTCACACTGCAGCCACACCACACACACACTCAGGGTTCATATCCCATAAATCCAATAATCCAAAAGTACAGTTCATGCCCAAATGGCCGGTGCTCCAGCAAAAACTTAATATTTTACGTGCTTGCCATATTTAATTTTTTTTTTCAAAGAGCAGGTACAGTACTACTAGAGCGAAATTCACATGGATTAAAATGGCAAGAAACAAGTAATGTATTGTAATTGCCACCCACCAGCTAAGGTTGTGTTCGCTGTATTGAATTACGTATGTTGGTAATTTGGAAAAAAAAAAGTGGCCTTAATGTGGGACATTAGTCACCTTTTTAGATAAATAATATTTTTTCACTTTTTTTTAAATTCTGAGAAAAAAATGTATAGTTTGTGATTATAGCGTGAATACCTTGCATTACACTTAACAGTTGTAAGGGAGGATGGCTCACCATGTTCAGTGCAACACCCAGAGTGCACCACTGTCTTCACACTTCAGGTCTTTGGTTCAACTCCTATCGCGCACCTCCTTCGTCTGTCGACCCTTAGCAGAAGCTCTCCTGTCTCACCCAGTACTGCTCCAAGTATGTGCCTGTAGCCTCACAGTAGACTCAGACGTCCCCAAGACGTCTTCCTGACATCACCAAGATGTCCTTGCCAGCCTTTCTGCACCCGCCCAGCACCTCCTCCAAGTAGGACCAAAAGCGAACTCTCAAAAGCACTCCCTCTCTTGAATCTCCAGGTAGACAGTCTCCTCAACAAGTAGCCAGTTACTGCCCTCCTTGACACAACACCGTCAGTGTTGTTCTCCACAGCTCGCCACCTCTGCAGCACTCCAACACAACACCACAAGTGTTGTTCGTCCTTCCTGCAGTCCGCTGGCGTCATACAGCCTCGACACCAACCACCGCTGCCGTGTTGCCATCCTTGAGACGCCACACGTCGTCAGCTCCGCCAATGTTATATCAGCCTCGACGCCGTAATGATTCCGCCCCCAAGGCTCTGGGTCCTCATTTGTGCGTCGCCGCCAGTGTCTCCTCTCGGCCCGTCACTTCTCACGACGTTCATCGCCGCCCCAGTGGCAACACCGCCCCTAAGGGCGCTGCCTCACACCACTCCCTGTCTCACTTCATCTTCACGACTCACTACAACACTATCACTTCCAGACTAAGACTTCCTGACTCTCTATGACTGTCATTTCCCGACTAAGACTTCCTGACTATCATTTCCAGACTCTCCACGACTATCTCATGTTGCGCAGTCCCGAGGCTTTTATACGGCCCTTTCAGTGACATCAATGGCTGATGAAATATGTTGACCAGAGGTCTAAAAATAGACATCACCTCCTCATGCCTGTCAGTAGTCACGTATTCGCACTGGCGTCATCAGGGAATCACAGTGACGTCTCTCGGGAGTTGCAACATAGCTGCGGAAACCTATGACATCACTGGTTGACTCACAGTGCTGACCACCCAGCATGATGTAATGTGCCTGCTGCCCGGCCAACATGCAACAATATGGAAGTAGTTTTATATGGCAATGTTAAAAGGTTTAGTAGAGTAACATTTAGAGCATGGAATATTAAAAATATTTATGCGCAATCAGGAGTGTTTGTAGTGGGGAAAATACTGTAAATTTAAGATGACAGTGCACCACTGCCCTTAAATAAAGTACATGTTTCCTTGTCAACAAATTAGTGCCACAGACTTTTAATGTTAATTTTAGTCTAAATATTTGGAATGATGTTAGTGTGTAGTCACTTTAGATGTACTGCTGTTTTAACAGCAAACTTACTATATTTCATTATAGCTTTGTCTTAAGATCATGCTTTAAAATTGTTAAAATAAGTGGGATGTGTTAAAATATGGTGTGTCTTCGTTCCCAGGGACTTAAACTTTAAGAAGGGAGATGTAATATTGCTACGCAAGAAGATAGATGCAAACTGGTGCCAGGGGGAATGTGGGGATAATCAGGGAGTGTTTCCGCTCACATACGTGCAGGTGAGTGTCTGAGCTCTTGCAGTTTTCCGTGGTGTCACCACATTTCCTTCTTTAAGGTTTTGCTTTGGGTGACCAGGGGTGTATTCTCTATAACTTCACTTTTGGTAAAGATCGACACTTGTGACTGTCTTTCGTGAGCGACAGCGATTAAGATGGTCACTCTTGTCTGTCTTTATATTGTATTCTCTAACACCTCTCTTTACCAGAATCTCTATACGCTTGGCAACACTGAAGGATGTGTTCAGAAAACCTTCATACATCTTGCTAAATTATACTTTCTCCCTTTTCACAGCATGTTTTGAACAATAATTTCTTGAGTTTAGTTTAAATTATATAAATCCTATTTTTTGTTTGGGTCGGCATTAAAAGTTAATATAAAGAGAAATGTAATTCCCCAAACACGTTTCATTATTGACGGGAAAAAAGAATTATGTATTTCTGTTCTCTTCCAAGCAATATTTTAATCGGATTTGTTCTCCAACGAGCATGGCCGTAGACACAACTTAAATATGTTGGCCATTTTCATGAACTTTGTCTCGTAACAACACCCTAGAACCCTATATTTATATAAAGAGAGTTACGAAGCTTTTGAAAGACAGTCACGACGCCATTTTTAGTTACAGAATATGAATTCTCATAATAAAGATTGTTACCCACCAACTATCTTTATATAAAGATCGAATAAGAGACTGAAAAGTTACAGAATAGGCCACCAGAGATATTAAAGGAGGGCCACTCGTCTGGAATTTTTGGAAAAGCGAGAAATACGTATGAATAATGATCTCCAGGGAAAATCCTTTAATTCTGCTTGAATTCCAGTTGGCTACCTGGTAAAAAATGGAACAAAATGTGACTACTGTACTTTGGTCTTGTAAACTGTTAATAGTAAAGCATCACTTGTACCGGAACCAATTTTTTATTTACAGAAATTAGTGAAAATATACAGTGTTAAGATTACGAAAGAATTGCACAATTGTTTAAGTGTTCCGTAGTTCGACTTTGATTCAAGATCTAACTACATGAATCAATATAATTTATTTCGATTTGTAAGAGAGTTTCGAGAGGATCGAATAGACGATAAATTTGCTGTTTAGGTTAAGTGATGCAACATGTTCATGTATCGCGGTATTGCGTGCTTCCCGTTTTTTAATCTTCGTAATATGCAGTGACAAAATGAATATTGTATATTTTAATACAGCAAATTGAATTAAGAACTGCAACATTTTCGTTTGGAATGACGTGACGTATGATTTGCCAGAATCGTTGCCTCGGATAAATGACAGGCATCAGGTTTTCTTTGTCCATCATATGAAATATAAGTAACGAATTATATAATTTAGCATAAATTTTATCTGCAGCAGGAAATAGTGGAGATAAGGTCAATTCTACTACAGGTTAGAAAGATCAGTGTTAAAGGTTTTGCTCGTGGAAAATTTCTACCACTTGAGCATAGTTGTAAGATTGTATTTTCTTCTCTTAAGTTACGTTTTGAGAGCAGCTGCATGTAGGAAGGCAGACATAGCACGGGAAGACGACGCCGAGGCGAGCTGTAACACAGATGTCTGTAGGAACTGACTGTTGTTTGTCAGCCGTGTCAAGTATCTTTTGTATAGGACATCTAGCAGAGCGTTCGGCTTGGACCCTGACAGTAGAGGAGTAGGGGGTGGAGTTAGTTATTGCCGTCTTGGGTAGTGCCATATGTGTTAGGAAGCCCGCCCGGCCATTAGTGGACAATAGGAGCCATTTAGTCACAAGTTTAAGAGGTTTGTAGCAGATGTTGGCACTCCGATCAAAATGGAGTCATACGGCCCCGAACTGACCTTACCATCCATGGCAAAGTAAAAAAAAAGTTCAAGAAGGCTAATAAGTCTAAGAAGAGAGACATTGGATTAGTATTGTGAAAATTGCGCCAATGTTGTAATTTCATCAATTTATTAGTATTTTCTGTTGTTAAATAACTTTCACAGTAATTTGTACATAGTTTTAAGGAAAATGTAGGCACGAGGTGTACTTGTCGGCGGCTTGAGATCTTTTGCGGCCTTTCAACTACGTTTCAGGTCACAAAAGACCTCCGAAGGTATTGTGACAGGCCCATATGGTCGCCACCCCGATTTGGTATATTTAATAGTTATCAGTGTCAACCATCATAAATTAATGTGCAATAATAACTATGTCTTGCGATCATTCATTCTCTTCGTCATTGTATCAGGATCACATTGCAATAGTTCTCATTAAAATACCATTACTGCACCAAGTTTTATATTAAAA
>PNEQ01066899.1:0-24161 GCA_003012365.1 Medauroidea extradentata | reverse complement strand
CGATCAACGTGGGTGGTAGTATCGTGTGCAACAACACTGAAAAGGTGGTGATCCGCGACAGATTGAGGACACTGCACATCCCCAATTAATAAACTAATGAATATTTAGCTGGTAGTATGGAGTAAAATGCTTTGTAAATTTATCAGTATCTATGTTACGTACAATTTTTAGGTTATAAACGTCAATTAACCAGCTTTTTCGGCACGTTGGATCCTGATGTATCCCTCCGCCGCTCGGCCGAGTAAGTCCGTGTGTTCGCCCAGGAAGTTCAGTCGTGATCCATCGGAGCTAGTGACCGGTCGCCGGGAGATGGCCGGCTAAGTTTTTGTTTGTCTGAGTTTGTTAATCAGTAAGAGTCGTGATATGTCGGAGCTTGGACTCGGTCGCGGAAAGATGGCAGGCTAAGTTTTATTTGTGATTAGTTGGGGCGTCATGGCGGCAGGGAGAGGACGTGTTGGACGGGGCAGAGGGGTTGTGAAGCCTAGAGGGCGAATTCGGGAGTAAAGTGGGCGGTATTGCCTGCGATGCTTTGTTGTTCATCATTTTTTTGTTAGCTAGTTAGGTTATCTAAGTAGTATTTGCCTGGGCGAACACTCTAGACTACGTCAAGTTGAGCACTTGCATCACCCTTTTATGTTTACGTTTCGAAGTTGAAAAGGTTACTGAAATGAGTTTAAGTGGTTAAGCAGTGAGTGTTCAATGTACAAATGAACCATTAAATAGAAAAAAAACTAAACGGAAACTTTTTTTTCTTCTTTTTTTTATATATGCCCACTTAAATGTTTTCTCTCTGAGCGGACACCGTTTGAAATACTTAACCTCCAAAATATATATAAACAACAGCACGTGACGGCGAGAAGTAGCAGCCCCATTACACTCTGCCGCCCCGAACAGGGACATCATAACCTCCAAAATAAGCTTCTAGATAGCCACGACGTGCGACCAGAGACGTAAGAGCAGGACCCATTACATTCGGACGTCCCCGAACAGGGACATCTAGACACTAACAACACGGCCAGGTAGAGTAGCGGAAGAGAACCCGTCACAATTGTGGCATCACTTGCTAGATTAGATCATAGAATGGAAAGTTAACTAAGTTATTTGTTGAAGAAAAAGGCATAATAACTGCAACAATTTATTTCAACAAAATCTTTCACATACATTCCAAAAGATACAGCAACACAGACAAAGAATGGATGTTGCTTGTCACTGGAAGTGAATTATACATGTTATTACTGCACTTGCTAATTTGGTTCAACTGGAAATTTTAACACATTTAAAAAAGCTACATATCTATGACAAGAAATGTCTGCCAAAATTATGTATGGTATACAGTATGTACATATTAAAAACTATGATGCTGTGTTTATACAAATTCATCATGTGATCTAATTTGGTAAATTAAAATCACAAAATTTTTATATTTTAAAAAGGCAGTTGCATATTAGCTAATAATTTTAGTGAGGCAGTCACCTATAATTAGGGTACTTAGTAAATCAGAGCAGCACTTGTAAATTAATTCTAGGTCATGTTGTTATTTCTAATAAAAGTATATCTTATATATAGAGCGATTTCACTTTCTGAATAGCATACCATTGAGAATGTTTTGTTTTGAAATATCTAAATTGGATGCTAATGGTGTGATCTATCACGATTGACTGATGCAAAACTTAGGAATGACTGTCAATTTAACTTGCACCAAGTCGGCAACATGTAGTTTGGAGACAACTTCATCACCTAGCATTACCTACATCAAATATTTTCATGCATAATTTTGAATACATTTTTCCAGAAGTATTTCTAGTATTTGTGTGCACGTGTCTACTAACATGCAGCGACATCACTAGGATTTGGCAGGTATTGCACGTCTTAACGCTCTGAACACTGTTTGCCGTTTAGTAGTTGCCATTGAACAAACTGAATATTCTAGGAACGAGCATGTTGTTTTACTTTTGTTGCATTTCACTGTTTTTTATATTTGTGTGCATCGCTGTACATTAGAAGTCAATCACACAGAGTTTACTGTAAATGGGAAATCAACATCAAACAACTTTAGATGACTCTTTCAAACAAAACAAGCATATTCTTTGTGAAAATTATGGATGAATACCTTCATAAAAAACATACAGTAGGACCTCGATTTTATGGCACCTGATTTTAAGAGTGAGCAATATTCCGAGGTTATTATTGGGAACTGCTAGGTCTAGACCTCATTTTGACCACTAGATTTTATGAGGCAGCAATTTTACAGGGTCATTCTCAGGCACTGTGAGGTTCTACTGTATACTACAGTATATAAAAACTTGCAGTAATTTTATTTAGTTTAGCACAACGCACAGCAATGACATGGGATCTTCCAAACATACTTATGCTTGTCTCCAATACACACTTGTGACAAAATTCTTCATAAAAGAAGCTTTAAAATTGTTCCATTTGAAAAATTTTAAGTTTGTTTGATAAAAATACAGCAGCTGTGGGTCAGAACAAGACAGACATGTTTTTAATCTTACAAGTACAGTAATAACGGTGAATATACATACAGTAGTATCATAACCCAGAGGCAGGCCCTCACACAACATTTGAACATAGATCATCAAGGGAGGAAGGTGAGAGGTTTTGACAGCAACAACGCTCTTGCCTCAACATACAGGAGTCACGAGAAACAAACACAGCTCATTCCTTGCTTTAAATAAGAATTAGCAGTTGTACCGCTACATTTTGTTTACTGACGTGACACATTCTACACGGGATGGCATAAATAATCTGTACAATTCTGGGATGCTTAATTGGTGCAGTTTATCTGCAATTGTGATGCTCAACTGTAAACAATACAGTCTAATAACATGTCACTGTATTTACTCCTGCAATGGTTATCAATTTCTTTATCATGTTTCAAGAACCCCAATTTTATAAACTTGAATTTAATGAAACATCAATTTATTGACAAGATTTTCGGGAACCGTGACCCTGGGTTCCCTATTTAACGAACTCAGATTTTATGAAACATTTATTTATTGATAAGATTTTCTGGAACCATGACATTTTAGTTAATTCATGGTTCAACTGATTGGGGATAGGTCCACATGTGCACGGCACTTTTTGCTCTAAATAATGCAAGGAATATGCCCTGTGTGTGGCAATTAACTCCTCATGAATCAACCTGTATGTTACGTAAAACATTTGGTTTTATGTAGCGTGTAGAATAAAAATACAACTGAAATCTTTAAAAAAAACTCGGTTTCCCTAAACATTTGTGACTTGGATAATGCCACTTATTGAAACATTTCATTAATGTTTTCTTATGATTGTGTTCTTTTCTTGGTAGAATCTTGGCCTGAAAACCTTGCCGGTTTACACGGACCTGCCAATGGGCATCAGACACTGATCATCGACAGAAGAAGAAAAAACCAAAGACTAGAAAAACACTTGCAACTAGGCAGGCGAGGGACTGTCTAGAAACACACAATAATAAAACTGGATATGGTCGTACACTTGCAGGATAAACGTTAACAGCTTCTCTGAAAACATATCACAGAAAATACAAACAATTATACTTGACAAAAAATTTTAAAAATATATAACTTACAACATTTTTTTTACATTCATTAATATTATGTGGTATGTTTTTAACAATTTATGAACACATAAAGCTTCCAAAAGAACACTTACACATCAGTTAGCAGTGTGTAGCTGCACAATTAGTTAGCAGTACGTAGCTGCATTTGGCATACAAAAAAAAAAAGAGACATACAATAGCTAAGCTTTATCTAACAGTTGAACACACTGCACAAGATAAACTTTAAGAATTAAAAATAATTCAACAACTATATACATACATATTTTATTGCTGTGTGTGAAGGATACAAACTTCACATAATGATAAAATGTACACCAATAGTGATACTTGAGGAAAACATTCCAGAGCTGCAGTATCATCATCACACACAATATTTTGATTTCATAAAACACATTATTTAGGTAAACTCATTAATCTATATTTAACACATGCATCAAAATGGGAAATGTTAAAATGATGGACACAAAGTTTTATTCATATCTGTGTGCAGTTAAGTCGTTACAAAAAATAATTCCTCTCTTTAAAGTGTGAATTTAAATAATGTACAACGTGTTCAATTTAGGTAAAGAAGTTTCAGTATAAAGTATAAAATACATATTTCTCTAGTTTTTTCATGGTCTCTGTAACGTATATAGGCTTGTGAATACAACTATAACACAAGGCTGTTACATAAACCTAAGCTGACTGTATGAACTGAAAATTACAAGTTTTTGAAAGTCTATGAAAAAAAAAGATACTCCTAAGGAACAGCTTTTGCCATCATCATTAGCAAACATTTAGTTGGCGTACTGGATTTCTGATTAACTATTTTAGACATTGAAATTTTGTACGTTTAACTGTGGTGCTAGAGTTTAGCCAAAGAACTGCATAACTTTGGTAAAATATTTGCTGACATAGACGAAGAAAAAATATTGTAGGATAAAAGATTTTTTATAAATTTATTTCCAAAACTTGTTTTTTTATAACCAGGTGATTTTATTAACATAGTGACAAACGTTCTTTTTTCCTGTAACAATAAAAAATTAAGGGATGAAGAATTAAGATGTTATACTCCAGAGTGGCGGAGAAAGTCTGTAAAGTTGTACACACAGAATGTATGTAAGACAGCCACTTCATGATATGGTTACTGTACTTCGAAGTTTGCTGCTGAGATGGACAGAAAACAATAGCTGCAAAGTCATCTTGCCAAAGTCTTGTTCAGGTTTAAAATTTTCTTGCATACTATACATGTGAAATATGTACAATAAAGTACTTGCGACGACTAGAATGTTTTCTTCATGATCAAGAAACTTGTAAAGCATGTTGGTTACATTTTAAAAACATGGTACATGTTATGTTTTGGGGGCATCGGAGATTGCATACAAGACACTTACCACGACAAGCCAATAAAGAGGCTGAGCAAACATCTGTTCATTACTTGGTTATGACTGCTTCTCTAACAAGCATTCTGCTGCCAATTAGGTAATAGTACAGTCTTTTTTATAACCTGAGAAATACTGCAGAACATGGCTGTCCAATTGGTGGCCCACGGGCCACATGCAGCCTGCTTGTTAATCACACCATTTTTAATTTTGTATAACTAATTAACTATTACGAGGGCAAATTTTTATTCTTTCATATTCTTTAAATACATTACGTAACAATGTAGGGGTATATGGCCAATTTTATTTCATATCATTAATACCCAGATAAAAAAACCTTAAATATTGTCATTCTAATTGCCATACAAATTAATGAAAGTGAATTTTTTAAATGCAAGTGGCACTTCTCTTCATTCCAACTGTACCAGTGGCCCTTAGTGTAATTGTCGTTACGCAGCCCAGTTTTAAAGAATACTTTGTAGCACTTCATAAACTTATGTCAAAAATTTACCTTTCTAGCAGTGACATACATTACTCAAAAGGACGAAGGGCCCACATGCAAAATTTAATAAACAGCTACCATGATATGGGTGTAAAGGTGCATATAGCCTGTCCTGCATAAGAATTACAGTTACTGACAGTCCTCAATGTTATCATGTGAATAACTGTATAGGTAATTGGAAAATATATTTTCTCTAGCTATATAGTACTGTGTTATTCTAACTTCAGCTGAGGGTTTTCACATCGAAATTACTGTACCTGTGACAGAGAAAAACAACACAGTTTCCATGGAAACAACTACATACAGGACTGCCAACACAACTATCAAAAACTAACCGAGGTGGTGCAACGGAATGAACTCCCATTCTGAAAAACCATGGTTCGATTAGCTCCAACCATCTTGATTCCAGTTTCCACTGTTTCCCAAAATTGCTGCTGCAAACGAATGCCAGGATGATTATTAACTAAGGCCATGACTGATTCCTCTCCTAGTTCCTGTTCTTGTGTCAAGCTGTGAACAACGGAATCTAATGACCTCGATGCAAGTGACAGTAACGCCCTCTGATTAATACAACTTTCAAGAATTAGAATTGTGTGCCAGATAGACTCTGTTCTACTGCACAAAAACAAAGTGGTTTATTTTAACAGTATAAATTGTAAGGATACACCTGAAAAACAGAAGGTGCTTATATGATCACATCAAAAGATGAACAAACAGATATTTGCCCTGCGTACGCTGTAAGTGTTCCAACACCCCCATCACATTCTATAGCTGCAGAACTTCCTGCAAAATAAATATATTACTTTGTAATAGCAAAAATAAATCACATTTTCAAATAACACTAATATTACATTTTATGTGCAATATATATACATGTTACATATTTATGACATATAACTTACAAAAATGTAGGCCTTAGATAATTGTAAAAAAACAGTTATGAATTGCAATAATTATGGTGTTCTGAATGTCACTTCAATTACGTATAAATTATTCAAGTAGACTACTCACGGTAAAGCAAGCACTTTTGAAGATAGTCTTGTGGAGAGTAAGTAGACTACTCATGGTAAAGCAAGCACTTTTGAAGATAGTCTTGTGGAGAGTAATAATAAAAAAATTTAAGTTATTGTGGTTTCAGACATTAACTTCAGAAGAGTACAGTCAAATATTCACTGAGCATGTAAAGTCAGCGCACAGACAAGCAGAACAATAACTTGTTTATTTGCAGAATGCACTGTCATTAATACAATGAATATACCGAGATGTTGAAACACAGTACTTCAATAAACTGGCTGAAAGAAAAAACACCACTTCAAAAGTGCTTACTATGGCAAATAATATGTTTTGCTGCACAGAAGCAAAACTAATTCAGCCCTGCAATTATATACAGTATAAACTGGAGATTTTAATACTTTTCTGAATGAAAATCAGCTGAAGTAGTGCAAAATAGCGGCTTGCAGTATATCTGTCTACGCTCTGCAAAGTGGAGGTGCACCAGGACGGAGTGGAGAGCTTGTAAGCAATTATGTAGTTATCAAGAGTCATTCTTTAGCAAGCACAGGATATTGCATTGCCCTGAGCTATTGTGATAACTGATTTACATGATATGTCTGCATATGTGTGTGTCTGTGCTTGTAGTCAATTACTGTGTCTGCAATTACTAGCCGATGACAAAAAATAAGTTAATGTAATGTAACCACTACGCATCAAATTTACAGCTTTTATAACATTAATTGCTGAAAGCACTTCATTTATATGAACTACAGTATCTACTAAGTAATTTCAATAAAGCAAAAGATATTGCTATATTCTAGATTCAAACTGTACCAGAAAAAAGTACCTTTATAACATGTGAATTACTATAAGTATTCCTCTACACATCAATAAACCTGAAATATTTCACCCTACGATACTTTGGAAGCTATCTTGCCATTTGTTGACTGCACCATTCACATATAAAATAACCAGACTTCACGACACAACTCAGAAACTGCAGGTCAAATCTACCTGCGCGTACCACCTTTACAAATTTCCTGAAAAACTGTATGCCATAATGTGAACATTGTACGTGCTATGAAAAATCATATTTTCAAGAAGTCGTAAAGAATTTAAATACAAGTTATTTTCCCACAATATGCACAACTTCTTTTTATTACTATACCTCACATAAATCTTGAAATGTAAGATGCAAAAAATTTAACATTTAAGTTGAGCACTTGAATTTAAAGTAACTGCTGGAAGTGTAATGTATACTACAAAAGTAGGTAACTACCCAATTTCTTTTTTGATTATATCATAACAAGTAGGATGCCAATCCTTTAAAAATTAACACTTAAATATTCCAACTTAATGGTCCGACATTCACAAAAAAACCCATCACAAATATCAACGTCTATTTTTCACAATAAAAATTATAATATACAAGTACATAACATTATTTGTTCCAAATATAAATGTGTTTGCCTGTTCAAAAATATAAGTACAGTATATGAGAACCATCAGCTACCGGCAGGTAAACACATTTTCTCTAGCGAACAGTTAAAGACGGTGTGTGTATGATCTGGCTTTCTGAGACACATTCCCACACAATTAATTTAAATTAAAAAGCACATACAGTATTGTATATACCGAAATTTCACAGCTGAATGTAACCACAGGTTAAGTGAGATGGCACAGTTTCAAGTCTATGAACTTGAAATAAACAAGTTCAATTCTCTGTTAACCTATTCTTCGCCACCCTAGGAAGTTGGCCTGGCCAGTGAAATGCAGTGACATTGCAACAGTGCGACAGCATGTTTAGTACTTCCATTTAACGCTAAGATAACTGCCCTAAACATGATTGTCACAAATTACAAAAACTATGAAAATACTTCATTCATATTGGTATTTTACTGTAAGTTACGTCTTGCAAGCTCATGAAAGGGTATTACACGAGCCCACAAAATAAGTGGAATAATGTCCCCCGTCCTCCTAGAGTGTGTTCAGCACAGTGATCAGTCATTGTTTACTATGAAAGAGCTAAGTGGAATTATGTGATGTAGTGTGCACCATCAGTGTAGCTAACCAAAGATGCAGACACTCCATACCTCTACAACCACAAACTATGAAGTAACCGTTTCACGTGCAGGCCACGACCGCTTCATTAACATGTATGCAAACTGTGCACGTGTTTATTACGATCTCTACAGGTTACGTTTCTCTTCCAAATAGCGCACACACAGCTAAGTGCCAAGCAAATAACTTTCAGGGCAACAACCCTAACAACACAAAAAAAAGTTACAATAAAGGAAAATTCTTCACCAATATATGCATACACTGTTTTAGCCATTTCAGTACGTTTTCCTGTCGTTACTTGTTTATTGTTACACGTGACAAATATCATAAGCTAACATACTATTATAGTACAAAAAAATATCAGTTACTGTAAAACTGAAAAAAGAATCATGTGTGAAAAAAAGTGAAGAAATTACGATTAAATATCCTATTCGGCTAACATTGTACTGTTCTTTCATAGTGATGTTATTTAAACGGAAGTATTGTACTTGCTATTTCTAATTTACGAGCACGTTAAATAAAAAAAATTACAGTACTAACATACTACTGTAACGAAATACAGTACAGTAGTTGATGAAAAAATGCCACAATTATTGTACAACTGTGTCATAGTGAATTTCTGCAAAAAAATTATAACAATAACTTTATGACAACCTTGTAGACTATTTATCATGCAGACAGATGCACTGGTGTTATCCCTATGAAAACGTTATCATTCGCAAGGAATATCATAACAAAATAATAATTTTATTTCAGTTTTTCAAAATTTACAAACACATTCAGAGCTTTCCCAGCTGCTTATTGCAATTCATACATACACAACAGCTTCAAGTATATTTACAACATACCATACACTACATATCTAAATGTACAGCTATGGAAGATAAATTCACATATCATACAGGAAGTAAGCCTTTGTAACTAGTACAAATTATAAACATACATACTCTAATAATTGTAATTTTTAAGAATTCAGAATGAAATACAACAGACCTATGTCATAATGTACCATAAAACAACTACACAATTAAATAACGTACTACACATAATTTGTAAATAAGTAACGGCATCACAAAACTAAATAGTATAACATTATTCATCACTCACACAAATTTTTAAAACACACCTCAGAAACATTCACACAATAAATACAAAATGAACTGTAGGTTGTTATATACTGTTACAGCAGAATGAGTACATATAAAATTCTTATTACATCACGGCCACTAACCAGTTCATCATAAATAGTATTTTACAGTGAATTTTAATATATTACTATAATAAGTTAATTCCAGGCAGAGAAAAATTAACATTATCAGTCTAAGGAAGGAAAATTGAAAGTCAGTTCAGTATTACTGGTGTGATCAAACTTGTTCCCCATCACAAAACATTACTTTAAGCATATCATTCATACAAAAAAAATATAATCTACAGACTATTGCGTACACTACTAAACATACCATCTAATAGGATTACTTGGGTCACTAGGAAAAATTTGAAAATTTATTTATAGAAAAAAAAAATGTTGTTCTATATACATAACACAAATAACGATTGCACACCTATGAAGTTCCAGGTGGCTGGAGTTAGACGGGGAAGGGGTAGAAATTGTCTAGAAGACTGGTTGTAATTAAGTGTGATAACCAATTTTTTAACTGTTGCAGAGAATATAAATTAATATCATGAAGAAAGCTTTGGCCACTAAGTTAACAAATTAAATAGGTAGAAACACTGCCGAAGTACTTACAGGCTGTACTTCTTGACAAGAACACACATGAAAAGGAAAAACATGTTTGTTTTGCACGCATGCGCAAAGTTTCCCTGGCCAGCTTTCATCAGGCAACGAGTTGAAGCTGTGCACTTGAGCAACAAAATGTGTTTGTCCTTTTTGTGTGTGTTCCCGTCAAGAAGTAACAGCCAGTGAGTATGTACCTTAATACACTTACTATCTATTGAATTATTTAACTGTAGGTAACTTCAGTAACACAAGACAAAAACTAAAGTCAGTTTCTCAAATTAATATCTTTCATATTGCTTATGAATGTGTCAGTAGGCCTCAATACCATCTGGCTCGGCCACGTTCACTGTGCAGTGTATAAGGGGGAAAGAAAGGTTCATTTGAAAACCACTCACCGCATCTACATTGTGTCTGTCTGCAAATGATGTTTACCAACTAATTCATGCCTAATAATAAGTTTCAGTTTTTTTTAATTGTCATGTATATTCTATAAAAGTGGTGACACCAAGAATGGGTATTTTTAGTGTCAGTTTCAGCTTTATTATTTGGCTATAAAAATACACGGTCACTACTGGAAATCATGTCTATGTGATACGTACAAATGACAGAAGCACAAGTACTTACGTGTTGGTACTTGACAGATACACACAAAAATTTAGAGGACGACACATAATCGAGGATGACACATAATCGAGGATGACACATAATCGAAGAAGTGCATATTGCGACGTTTCCCTGCTTAGAGCAGCTTCCTCAGGCAAAGAGACGTGACTGACTGTTGTGTGGCTACCTTTGCTGATACACCTAGCGACCAATGGTTGAACTGATATGAGGCGGGAGATTCAAAAGTGTCATCTAGAAGAGGATGTGTAGGGGTTTCTGAGGAGTTGTGAATGAAATGGTTGTGAAAAGCTGACTGACTGGGGATGTTATCTTATATTGAGATCTGGTAGTTGCCTGGATTTGGTGATATACTGATGAGCTAGTTCCCATCGTCTAAGTTCAGAGCTATTGCTTGTAGGTGGCAGGGCCCTCACCACTCTAGTGCTGTAGCATGAGTCAAAGTCCTTGTTATGGTAGGTTGCATAGGCAGCAACTTGTTTTCCTGTGGATTGGTGTCTTTACCTGCTATGGCTTGTCTGGTGTCTGTACTGTGGCCATTCATTCTCTGTCTGAGAGTGTTGGTGGTGAGGCCAGTATATTCAGCGTCACAGTGTTCACACTGTAGCTGGTAGATCAAGTTCTTGGTAGCACAACTGTAACTGCCTTGGATGGGGTAAATGTGATTGGTTAGCCTACTGTTGAAAGATGTAGAGGGTTGGTGAATGGCACAGGAGCCACAACGTTGGCTATCGCAGGGATGGGAATCTTTGAGATTAGTAGCAGTGTCAGTAGTTGTAGAAAATAGGAGTTAGGGATGTACTAGTTTGTTGCGAAGGTTGGGTGGTCATCTGAAAACCAACCTAGGTGGTTTGGAAAGAAGGTTTTGGGTTTGTGATGTGTGAGTCACTAATGGGAAGATTGCTCGTAAGTTGAGCACCTTAGACGTAGAGGTGACGAGGCAAACGACTGCTGGCCCCAATCATAGCAGGAAACTAAACCTTGAAGAATGCCACCTGCCACATATTTCAAATGTGTTGCAATGTGTTGGGAAATAGAATTTTTTCACCAAACTCATCTACGTACACCCTCTGTACCAACACACAAAACAACATAATTATGAGTTGGAATGTCATTGTCACAACACCACACACATTATAGACACAGTTCTGAAGTCCTTCATTACAGCTTACAACAATCTATTCAGACCACTATACCTCAAAATGTACAAAGAGGATGTATGCAAAACTCAGATTTAACAATGGATTTATCTGTGTTACACCACCAATAAAATTATATGACTGCAGCTTATAAGTCTTGTAGTAAAAATGGTTTGGCAAATATTTATCATACTGATTCAGTGCTTGGCATCTTGTGACAATGCAGCACTTCCCAAGCATGTCAAGGTCACCCTTGCAGCTCCTTCACTTCTGAGCTTCCAACATGCACAACAGATACAGGTAGATGATGCACTTTATGGTGGTTGTAACCTGCCATGTCGGAATCATGGACTCTTCTTAAAAATAGCTGCTACGTGGAACCCTCTCGAGAAGATTCTGATTTAAGAAGTTTCCTGCTTAATAAGTTTAATAGTTTTGCACCTTGTCTGCATGAACATTTATAATTTAATCCTTTAGGAAGTTTTCCTGGTAAATACACATAATTTTTTTTGTCCTATCAAAAAAGTCTTAAATGAGTTTGACTGCATTACAAGTTTTGGGCCGAAAGGACACAAAGGCTAAGTACCTACATTTTCTGAAGCAAACTTTGTGTCTCTGTCATGTCACTTATCATCCACACATACGCTAAATAATCACTCAGTACTGGCTGTGAAGTTGTAATTGTGCAAATAGACTACATTCAGGACATAGTTATATTGTATACACAAAAACTTTTGGATAGACAGTGTTTATGTAACCAATACCTGAGGTTGGTAGCGTATTTTATGAAACTTCAAAGAACATAGAGCAGTTATGGCAGGACCTGAATTGATTTGTTTTTAGCGCTGCTTGTTGCAAAGCAACAGTAGTACTGAGACTTGTAAGAAGTTAGATGAAACTTTGCAAGAAGTATGATGGAGATAACAAGAAGGGGAGATAACAAGAAGGAATAGAATCATTAATGTAGTGGTGTAATACAAGAGTAATGGTACATAGGTACGAGAAGAGAAAGAAGTATGAGAATACATATCAAGAAGATGGATAGTGAAAGCTACCAACAGGGGATGTAGGAGCTAGAATTAAGTGAAGCACTTATTGTAGCACTGGTGAGGAGCGACATGATGTGAGAATGGAGCAGCGCCAGAATGAAGGGGTAGGGAAAACGGGAGATTCTCGAGAAAACTCCGTCGTCCAGTAGCATCGTCCGGCACGATTCCCACATGATAAAATCAGCAGACCAATCCCACTGGGAATTGAACCCAGATCACCTTTGTGGGAGGCGAGTGCTCTAGCCGCGGCCCCTGTAGAAGCTGGAGTACCAAAATAAAAGATTACAAGGTGTACTGTGAAAGTACGCAGGAACAAGCTGAGCTAATCCATACGGGACCCCATGCCATTCCCAAAATTACGATAAAATAATGCAGGTTAATTTCAAGAATACAATATAAATATTCAATGCAACAGCCATACAAAACAATTACATTAATTTATCAAAAACACACATTGTCCAAATTCGCCCAAATGGCTATTACAAAACATGAGTACCAACATTAAACGGGGCATAACATGTCGTTCGTCTCGGTCCCTTTGACTCTCCGGCGGCGCCCTTTACCAAAATGGTAAGGAAAAAACCAGAAGTAGACACGCAAATCACAGTTCAGAAGGAGCAAACGACTTCAAAGGAAACAAACGTTTATATAACTCAAAAGCCAACTTACCAAAGACATGATGACTATCGGAGCATCGAAAAGGCCACGAGATGATGCACGTTGGAGGAACAACAAGCAGATACTGATCACACCCAAGAGCTGCCGGCCGGGCTTACCAACGGGAGAAGGGGAAAGCGGCAGAGCCAAGGAAGAGGCACGAGCATCACCGAAGCTGTCCGAGGACAGTCGAAGTACATGGCGGCGGCGGGGTAAGTTCAAAATTACGCCAGAGTCAAAGTTCTGACAAAGTACACACACTGCGAATCACTGGCACAGACTTCATAGCCTCAGAAAATGTTCCACTATGGCAATTACTAGGTTCCAGAAGTCTTTCCAATTAGTAAATGGAAAAAAACCCACAACACAGGAAGACTGGAGAAGAAATTGGTGGAGCAAGTGACTGACGTTCCGGTAGTAAGGAGGAGAGGTGAAGAATGGGAAACAATTTATCAGACTGAACTGGCCACATTGTACAAATAGTAAAAAAAATTATGGGAAGTTTAAGAATAACACCCTGATGGGCGACTCTTACAGAAGGCTTGCGACAGAACACCCAACCAAGTGGATACAGTACAGAATCTCATACTGTACCGTATTTAAAATTTTTTTTATGAATTTTAAATACTTTTTTTGTTAGTTGGTAAAATAAGTACCCTGCATGCACTAATTTCCTTGAAAGTCAAGTTTTGTGACAACTAAGAGAATGAAACGCTATACAGTAATTACACTGTTAAACTGCAAATTACATCACACCCAGAATCTTCAGTGTATGTAATTTATAATCAAGAATTTACGTAGCATTGGTTTTTGTCAATGAAAGTTAACTGTTCAATTAGACTTTTCACTCTTCAATTTGTGTTGCACATAAACGTGTTTAAAACAGACATTAGTAAAATTAAAGTACAATAGACAAACAATCTGCATTATTACCATAGATGCTTTAAAAATAATTTTAAAAACAAATATCAACATATCCAATTATGAAAGTAAAAAATAGACTAAGCCAAAAACATCATACCAATTATGAGTATACAAAGGTCACTGTAAGTAGAGAATAAAATCTAAAAATTATGTTATGTCTATGAGTGTACATTAAAAAAAATACCAAATATGTAACCTTTTACACACACTTGCATGAGCAATGCCTTCCTAAACAACACCATATGACTATTTTTCTGTTAAATATGTACAGTATTCTATTCAGAGTAATCATAATTAAGGCTAAGGTACTATGAAAATTAACACAATGGTCAAACACACAAGGAAGCACCATGTTGTATAATGATTTTTGGCAAATCTACCAAAAACATAGCACCATTCATACTGACCAGTTGAGCATATGTCTGAACACAAAGCAACTATATAACATACAGTATTAAGGGCATGGCTTCCTCTTTACACTGTTTTAGTAAATACAGTACTATTTTTTTAATTCTAAAAAGGAGCAGACATCGTAAAACAGTCACATATATTTGTTGAAAATAGTTTCTATAATGTACCGTAGTATAATTTTTTCAAAGAACAAATTATACACTTTTTCCAATTTATTGATTAATTACTGACTTTAAAAGAATTTCTTTATAAGTCATTAAGTAGCTAAATTACACAACTTTTTGCTTTGCAATATTAGGCTACACACTAAAAATAATCTTTAAAAATATATATGTGACTATGTTTACAACATCTAATCCTTTGTATGATTTAAAAATAATACTATTAAAGTGTAAATCGAATCCATCACCTTAAATTGCAATATTTATACTAAAAAATTGCTATGTACATGAAAAACTTGCTTGTACAGAGCAGTAGTTGGGGTGGTGAATAAATTCTGGAAATGACTCAATAATTATGTAATAAACAATATATACTGTCATAAATTGGTGGTTCATATGGACGAATTTATTAAGTAGCCTAACCTAAAAAAACTGAAAAGGGGCCGGGCTACACTACATTATATTCTAATTCTGATATCATTGTCAGACATATAGAACAGCTATAACAAATATTATGGCAATGATTATCATACATTTTTAACTACCACGTAATTACAAGTAAAAACAGTACATAATATCCTAAGAGGTTTATAAACGCCAATAAATAATAACACATTATTACACAAACAACTAAAAAAGCACACATTTTTATACATTTAAAAGTTATTTTCTACTGTAGTACATATAATAATAAAAATTAATTTAAAAGAAATTAACAACAACAATTTAACATAAGTACATAAAATGTCAATAACTATAAATTAATGTAAATATAAAAAAAGTTATGAACATTTAGTTTAAGTGATAAAATTTTAACACCTAAAAACCAAAACTAAAAGAAAGTAAACAAATTACAGTACAACCACAGAATAAACAAGACGTAACAGAAGCGACAAAACGTGAATTTTATCGTACAGTACACATTTTCACTTTGGACTGTCATGGTGTCACACTCCTCCGTAGTCTATGGTGCCGAAGTTTGTAGATGTTTGGTTGGACTGAATTTTTTGTAGGCCCTATTTTATAATCTGCAAGGAAACTGACTTGTAAGTGACGTCACATTTACCATTTCTAAATAAATGATTGAAATACAAATAATTTACAGTATTTATTGAAATATAAGGTGTTGTTTAAACCAATGTCTAAAATTTGACATGGCTTTGTTTACAGGCAAGTAGTCTCTGTACGATAACAACAATAGAAAACTTACCTTTGTCACTTCTGTCACTACTACTTATTTATTCTGTAGTACAACCTTTCGTTACAATATGAGGCATTTCACTTGAATGTCAAAAAATTTTATTGACTTCTCATTGGCTGTGTGGCTGCAGTTTACATAAAGATGACACAATACCACTTTATATAACATCTCTTATAAAACCACATTCCAACAATAAGGACACAGGTTTTCAATTATGCTGTGTTTAGGAATCTTAAATTTAAATTCTAAAAGGAAGAAGATATTGTAAAACCCAGCACATAAATTTGTTGAATACCGTAGGTAACAGTTAAGTAAATAGCCTAACATTTTACAAGCTAAATTTTTTATAATTTTGGCAAATTATCAACTTAAAGAAATTTTATTTAATTCAGTAATTTGACAGAATCCACTATTATTGCTTTGAAAAAATTAGGCTTAACTACTCATCATAATTCAATGGGATTTTTTTCGCTGAGCAGATATTCTATTAGCGGACGTTTATTTATGTAGCACTGGGCGGTAGTATGCTTTACTTTCGAGTAAAAAATTAAAAATGGTATTTATAAGAATAGGGGATTGAAACCACAAATTCCATAAAAACGGAAAACTCTAAATTGTATAATTTTAGGAGATAATATCCAAGACTCTATAATAACCAAATTTCAAAAATATTTACCTTTTGATTTCAAAATAATTTTACTCTCCAAAAACCTCTGCGCGAGTACTTTACAGATGTTAAAATTATTTAAAATCAAAACGCAAACATTTTTTAACTGTTTATTACAGAGTACTAGATATTATTGTACAAAAAATTATAAAAATTTTAAATTACTGTTCTTCATTTGTATGTATTTTGTGGTTTCAACTCTTATTTTTCTGAACACTGTTTTTAATTTTTTACTCGACAGTAAAGCATACTACCGCCCAGTGCTATATAAATAGACGTCCGCTGATAGAATATCTGCTAGGCAAAAAATCCCATCGAATTACGGTGAGTAGTTTAGACCGAGTATTCCAGTCGTTTGCTTGACGTCTTACCTTTCCATATCCCTTAACACAGGCTCTAGCAATTCTTCATTAATCCACAATGTTTTCCTACCAACCAAGGCAATGATGCTGTTTGGGGAAATTGTAAATAAAATAACAACTTAACATTGTAGAGGCCATCACATTCTCACTGTGTACACACACTTAAGATGGCTGCAGACACGGGATTGTACAGGTGGTTCACAATAAGGTGAGCATATATAAAGACCATCTTGGCTGGAATAATAATTAAAAATTTTATTTATTGTGACTTTAAATGTTAACTTTTGACCATTGTACGATCTATACACCTTGATTGTTGCTTAATTTTCTTTGTCTTACTTATCCTTAACAACCTAGAGCAAAATCTACAGTGTATGGCACAGCCAAACACATAGACACTTTTACAAACAATTTTACACAACAGATATCAAACAATGACAGTTGCTTACAAATCAGCTACTTTCACTAAATTGATTCTAAATGCGTTTTCCTCCATCATAAAACAATAACCTTAAGGGCTTGGGCCTGAGTTTCTCGGCTTACGAGATAATTATTTTTTAAAATGCATATGAGAGTCGATATCGTAAAATTGCTTCGTAACTTTTTTGCAAATTGGTTTTACTATGCAATGTAATTTTTCGAGACAAACTGTATGATAAGTAGAGATATCAATTAAAAGGAAATTTCGTTAATTAACTAATTAGCAACTATTTTGCAGTCTTCTGACTCGACAAAATTAGAGTATGTAGTTTAAATCAGTCATAACAAAGTTACGAAGCGATTTTACGATATCGGCTCCCATTTATGTTTTAAAAAATAATTGTCGTTAAATGCGAAGAAACTCGGGCCCATGCCCTTAATAAATACAGCCTTTATTTTCTTCCAAGATACAATAAAATCCACATACATACGTACTTGCACAACAAAATGCCGTAACAATCACTATTACAGTATTACTGTATATCCTGTACCACCAAAATTGAGAACATTTTTTGTAGCTGAAAGCATCTTCAAAAAGTAGACTGAACAAGTGTCTATGTTTTTTGCAGGTGAATTACTGTTTCCACAGTTATGACCTATATTTAACACAATTATAGCAACCAGCATGTTAAATCTAATCATAGCCAGTTATACTTATCACTTTCATTTCCCTTGCAGCACAAAAAACTGTTCTAATTTACTCTGGTGTGTATTGTAAATGTTTACAATTAATTACGAATGAAGTAACATAGTTCCATTTGCTATTGGTTGCTTTTTGCATCACGGAGCCTAGTACGACTATATAAAATGAAAACATATTGTTGGTATATTGCCAAAAGAGCCAATATCACATTTTAAAGCATATGATATTGGCCCTTCTGGTACACTGCTTAAAATGCTAATATTGCATTGCAAAAAATTTGATATTGGCCATTTTGGCAATATACCAACAATATGTAAAGCAACGATAAGAGACACAACAATTCTGCCAACATACTGGTATTACTGTACTATAAGACTTTTATATTTTCAGTTAATTATCTCAGCTGCTGTGTTTATATTAAGTGATGGAAAGATACAAATCTGTCGAAAGGAATTCTTGCCTGACTATCAAGTTTGAATTACCTGGCATCTCTTAAAATTGCTTGAAAAAGTGTCAATGCAGTCCAGCTAAACATCATGCTATCGCTGTCATTAATTACCAGTAAGTGCTGTGCTAGGCTATGAAATCCACTCTGTATGGAAATCACACCAACAGAATACGTATAATAAAGTTTCACGAGCAGGTAGTAACTTCATCACAGACACATTAGTAACATGCACCTCCAAGATGTTAACAAACTGAAAGTTAAGAACAGAGGTGTGCTGTTACTCAAATGATTTCAAACACCTGATGATCAATTTCAATTTTGGTAAGACCACCCATACATCACAACATGCAAATATACCTATATATGTATATTTTGAAATTAAATAACATAGCGAACAACAATAATTTAAAAAAAAAACACCATAATATGCATTCAATATGATTCAATACAAGTCTGAACTGAAAAACTCCCTTCCAAATAGCAATTATACACTGCAATTCTGAGAAGAGTAACATTCAATTTTTCCGCACATGGAACGCAGGAGCTATGCGGTCTATGAACAAAGTGCACGTTATTTATCGTAATGGAAGTGGCGGTGTACGTAGCGTTACAACAAGGGCTCGGAAACTCAATTCTGATCAATACTTCCCTGAGGTGAGCATTCGTCCTCTACCTCCGGTATCACAGAGTCCTCCTCGAACCGTTGGCGTTCGTGTAACAACTCCTCACGTTTCTGTAAAGAGAAGACTCATCATTTATTCATCACAGCACACACGGCAATAGTTTGTGAACAACTGCATGCAAGTAACAATTTCATGAAGAGGAAGCGCTGTATCCAATTCCATAAAAGCTCTGTTGGAAATATCTGATGATTCTGTTCATCTACGTACAAACACTAACATACTTTCATTCTCTCTACTAAATATTTAAACCACAATACAGAAAGAAACTCACAAAAAACAATTTCTTTTTACAAATACATACTTCCAAACTTTATGTGTCATCAATTAATGCAACTGTAAGGTATTTGGCCACCAGGACCCCTTCATAATTCGTTTTTTTTTATTCTCCTTTTAATAATTGGCATTTAGTAAATTTTGTTAACAAAAATTTGCTTGTTTGTTTTCTGTGGTTGGGATTAACTGCCAGCTGGCCTGTGTATATTACCATCAGATCTCCGAGCTACCAGATCTCCGAGCTACCAAACCATGTGCTTTGTGGCTACCGAATATGTACATCGTGTTAGGTTGATCCCCAGTGCATCGTGGTCGCCCGGTGAAGCAAGTGTAAGCCCGGCCTATTATTACAGTGATGATCTTGTTTATGTCCCAGTTTGTCAGTGTCTGGGCAGGCAATCAGTGTCAGTTGAGATCTGACCAGTTAGTTTATTCCTGCTTAAAGTGATGATAATATTTCCAGCAATTACTTTTATGTGGTATTTACCAACCAACAGCCATGAACTATGATGCTGCGCCATCATGATAAGCTCGTGCAGAAGCAAACAATTCAAGATTTTATACATTAAGAAATAAATAGTTATAACAGTAATAATTGTACCAGTGGGCCAAGGTTTTGTATGTATATATTGTTTCCTATTGTAATTAATATCGTCAGGGTCGCGTCCAGGCACAGTAATATGATGTTACATAAGTCCCTGTGTGTTCATTTATCATATCTTAAGTAAATTAAAAGTGCATCGAGTTCTTGACCTAAAGTATCATGTTAATTAAATTTCATTGTAGACTAGCCTTGTTGGGTGTCTTAACGATTCGTCTTGAGGAGCTTTGTAACTTACCTAAGTAACTTTTTGTTGTAATTATTTTGGTTTTGATTTTATTTGAAAATAAGTGAAGTTTTGACTAAAGTACTCAGTATGGCTGGCGCCTAGTCCAGTGGAGAGGGGCGCTCCAGTTTTGGGTTTTTCCCGGGTGTTGGAGTGACGTAGGAGCGGCAAATACACCCCCCCCCCCTCTTTTTTTCCTGCTAGTGTTGCAGTTTTTTTAAATTTAATTATTTTGTTATTGATGTATCATAAGAAAAGGTTTTGGAAACGGTGTTTTGTATAAGTTTAAGAGGCAGTAAGCAGAATACTGTGTGTTCTTAAGTGTCTGGACGTGTGTTTATAATTTTATTTGGCTCCTGAAAGTCGCCGCCATTTTGGGCGAGCCTTTGTTCTCGCGTGCGGGCGCACGAGATGAGGGAGAAAGGGTCTTCTTCAAGTGGCGGTGGTCCAGAGAAGACGCACGCAGCTTTGAGGCGTGCGTGATTAGCGCAGGGGCCAGAGGGCCATTTTGCTTTACAAGAACCATTGTGCGGAGAGATTTATTTCTCAGTATTTATTTATTATTACAAAGGCCCACAGTTTTATTTCTTTCTATTGTATTTGGCGGACTATTGTGTTGTATGTTTTGAGGCCACGTGGTAGTGTGCCAATGCCTTGTAACGGTGCATTCAGGCATTAAATCTGCTGAAAAGAAAAGGGTCATAAATTTATTTGCTGTTATCGACGTCCGCCTACGAACCACCCGTTAAACGGGATAAGAAATTCTTTGTGCTCACCGCTGGCTTATGCAGAAGAGAAGTTCTACTGCTCGTTGCCGTGGTGTGAGTTGGTGGGGTAGTACCACCACACAACACAAAACCAAAATGCATATACTACTGTGCAGATAGGCCATTCGGAATAAAGTGAACACTACAGATTTAACCTTTGAAAAAAATCACTAGCTGTTAATGCATATTAGTTAACATTAACAATAGTTACATTATTGTTTGTATGGTTGGTAGGGAATCACTGCATGTAGTTCCGTGTATTATTTTATTTGAATACAGCGTTAGTGAAAGAACATCAAATGCAATCGAACTCTCTCTACATCATGTATAGAACTTTAAAATATTCATTTATAATCTTATTGACACACCTACTGACTGTGTAGTTCGACTTGATTAGCGCCATGACAAAGTGATACAAGCACCAGGTGAATTCAAAACTGTCGTTGACATATTGCCGTTAACGCTCGCGCCACAGAGGTAGTTCAAAACTCCACCTACAGGTGGCACCAGAGTTAGGTTTTCACCGGTTCACAGGCTTGAAAGCGAAATGAGATATTAGTGTGTTTGTCTGTTGAATAATAAATATGGGTTTCTGATGAATACATTCAAAAGTATTAGAAGTGACTGTTTTTTAGAATATCATTGCTAAATGATGTGAAGTCATTAGTAATCTGTAATCTTTTATGATTGCCAGCCTGAGCATATAGAATTAGAAACAGCATTTTTCTTTCTGTTTTACACATTAAGAAAATACGATATTTATTGTTTTTGTTAATTGCGTCATCGTTGTTCATGGCAGTATTCTAAACGGAAATTCGATTCTTAAATTGTGTGTGTCGTGTGGTTTTTAATTACAAATTAATAAACTACACATGCATTTACGAGATAAGTAACTGCAACAGTGTGTGTCGTAACCAATTAAGAGTCGATCCAGAGAAAATAGTGTTATAAAACTGACGCGTGTCCCTTGCGCTAGATGTTCTGGGTTGCAAGTAAGATCACTGAATGCGAGCAGTGTGTGTCTCTAGAAGAACTTTGAGGTAAAGAGCATGAGATATTGGTGTGGTTCTTCTAGAGTAGTTAGTAATAGAGTTATCCTCGACCCAGCGAGTGACTACTCGGTGAGCCAACAAGTGCGTTAACGTAATTTATAAGTATACGTGACGGCGTGGCGTCAAAACATTAACTCGCAGGTATTTATAACTAAGATTACTATTGATTATAGCATATATACAGCGTCCGTTCATTTAATGAGTAGATATTATGGATAACATTTACCGCAGCAGTGTAACGTAAATGTAAACATTGCACAAGCCTACGTAAATAAAAGCACGTGGCAATACAGTACAATCCCATCACAGCGAACATGAAAAATAGCAAAAACACGGTTATAGCAAAGTCTTTTTAAGGAACCATCAAAAAATTGCAAAAAAATTCCATGAAAAATGTGAATTTTAAGAGTAGAATCATGTATGGTGAGTCGTGTGAAGTAGGCTTGCAGCCAGATTCATGACCATGTGAAGCAGGCTTGCAGCAATGTACGTGACCTTGTGAAGTGAGTAGGTATTTGTTATCTTGACAGTCGGATGTATAGTCACTGTCACGGGAGTCATTCTTCTGCCTGGACATCTCGCTTCCCTCCCCAAAGTGTGCGTTGTTCTAAATATAGAATTGTGCCCTTTATTCCCCCCACCCCTTTTCAACCCAGGTCCGTTGGCTACGTTTCCGTAGTTAATCATTGTGTTTTCAACCGTGTGTAGTTTCGTATACAGTTTGCTTTCCTGATTTTATTTACTGATTACGATGTTGGATTACATACCTGTTAAAATAAACCTACGTTTCCTTAAAATAACGTACTACTTTGTAATTAAATAAAATTAAAGACTATTTTAACGCAATTTTTGGGTTTAGGGGTCAGAATCAGCAAAATTCGGCTATAGCGAAGACACAACTATAGCGAAGTTCGAACCCAGAACGTGACATTTCGCTATAACGAGACTGTACTGTATTTATGTTTACATGCAGCGGAATGGTATAAACAAACTGGCGGAAAACAGAAATTAATCAGGGCTTTTTTGAGTGCTCACTTTATCCAGAATCACCTACACACATAAACAGTGTATAGGTATTATCCCACTGTAAAAGTGTTTTGTGTGTATTTATCTATATCGCTTTCTCCCTGTACTGTAAGGTGGATGGGCACCTCACCTCTACTACTTTAGTGAATAATTACATGTTTCAAGGTTACCACATGTTGTGGTGTGCTAATAATAGAGTTAGCCTATTGTTAGTTTTAGTTAATTTTTCTTAAGTTAGGGTGATAAATGTGAATTCAACAGTTTTGTTTTGAAACTGCACATGAATCTGCTCATTTAGTGCATTGCAGCATTTACTCTCCTTTCAGTACTAGGTGGTCAGAAGTTGCCTCTGTAAGAGTTTGTTGTGAAGTCTAGATTGTTGATTATTCTTTATTATAAGAACACTGTTATTTTTTAATGTCACACTAAATTCAAAGGAGCCATATCGAGTTTGGTATCAAACAAATCAGTATTTAATTTCCTGCAGATTATCTAAATAACTTATTTTTGTGTTTTGCACCTGTAAGAGTATATTAGT
>PNEQ01066898.1:12427-24262 GCA_003012365.1 Medauroidea extradentata | reverse complement strand
TACACTAGCAGTTTCACAACATGGTTTATTACATGTAGACACCTCTAACATGTACACATTATTTACCTTGGGGGCTACAAAATCTGCGGTACCAACAATTTGCACACCATTCTTGGCAAATACCTGGCAGACCTTTTCATCAAAAACCACTGTATATCCCCGTTCAGCTAATTTCAAAACTGACATCAAATTCGTAGCTTAATCAGGAACATAAAGAACATTTGAAATACATTTCGCCTTACCTTCAGGTAAAATAACATCAATATCACGTACACCAGCACAGGTAATGGTGGATTCATTTGCTACATTCACTTGGCTTTCAAAAGTACGATCAATAGTTTTAAACGTGTCAAACTTTGACATATGAGTGCTTGCTCCAGAATCAATAACCCAAACATCACCACAGGCAGGCAGCTTTTCTCCCACATTATAGGCAAACAGCACCGAATCACTAGATTGATTCATCTTTCTTTCTCCCTTAACTTGGGGCAATTTGCCTTGAAGTGCCCCTCACGTTTGCAAAAGAAACAAGTTTTATTCTTCCCTGTACCCCTCTGGCTCTGTGAAAAGGTCTTGTGGGTTAGCTGTTTAGTCCGTAATAAAAAAGCTGTGTCACCTTTTAGCGACTCTCTTTCCTTGAGACGCAACTCTACTGTACATAACCTTTCTGTTAATACTTTAAGAGTTCTGTGTTCCTTAGGCATGGACTCTCAAGCATTCACAAATTCAAAATACTGACCGGGCAGAGTTTTAAGAACCCTATTAACAAACAAACTATTGGGTAACTTCGCTTTATCCGTCTTCCACATCTCATCTTGTAACTCAAACCATAACTTCTCTAGTTTAGAAATATGTTTAGCAACACCTTCTGACGTGTCCATGGTTTTTACACCAAAAAATTCGTTGAACAACCTGTCTTGTCTCTGTTCTGTTCTTTGTTCATAAATAGAGAGTAACTTTCCCCACATTTCAGAACTTGTTGTACACATATTAATCAACTGGCGAACCGCCGGCGTCATATTATTGACAATGACTTGCTGCGCGCCGAATTCTAATTTTTTGTACGCTTGCAGTTGAGTATTATGTGTCGTTACATCCTTCGCAGTTGCATCTGGTGCCAGTTTCGCAGGATATTCAAGCTTCCCTTCAACTGCAGTCATAAGTCCACTACTTCGTAGCAGGATAACCATCTGGAACTTCCATTCGGTCCAATTCGAATGGCCTTGCAGTTTATCAATGCTAGTCTTCAATAAATTTTCCATGACGAATATAAATACGTACGTCGAAACAAAGACGGTACAGACCAATTCAACAGCAGACACCGATGTTACAACACCGATCGCGGCTGTCACAGTTACGGACATAGTTCATGGCATAAAACGAAACACTCGTATACTCCGATAAACATAGTACCGGGTCAATACAAAGAAATGTAGTGACTGGGCGAAATACTGGGCCCATAACCTGTTAGCAGAACTGAAGTGGGTACACATACGTTCACTTGGTTATGTCGATTTATTTCCTGATGATATGCCATGCAAACATAACTAGAGACAGAACTAGACAGACTACTTGCCAGATATAATCACAGTCGTAAAATAGAGCACACTAAAAAAAAGAACTGCTGCCAACTTACAAATATAAAACGTCCTAATTACAGAACAACATATACCAACATACATACATATCATTCACTAGAGTACAAGTTCAACACAACAATAATCCAACAATAACAGGTACCAAGGCAAGTCAAGTAAAGATAATTGTGGTGTGTATAATTTTGATATTAAACATAAACCAAGAACCTTACAAGAATTTGGTAAATATTACGTTGATTAAGTGAGCTCCTTACATAAAATTGTAAATTCATTAAAAATAAATCCTTTAAAAATACAAAAATCGTGATGAAAATAATAGAATAAAATTTTCTTTATAAGAATTTCGTGTAGCTGCACCACACACATACAATGGCTACCACCGCGGAGCTGATTGAAAGCAGGTCATCAGCCTGTACAGCATCTTAATACTCTGGTGGTCATTTTAGCACTTAAGTAAAGTAACTCTGGGCATGGTTAATTCTTGGATAAGTGACCGCCAGGAAACACCGGTACTGCATACTGCTGGTGCATATTTGAAAGCAGGTTGGACTACCATGACAGTCAGTGCAAGAACAAGGCAAATAAGTAAATGTTGTCAATAAGTAACTACTGTTTACATAGTCTTGGCTTGCTCCTCAATGTTTTCACTTCTTTCGTTCGCTGCTGTCACAAAATAAATAAACTTATACTCCCTTACAGTATTTGAAAGTATTATAACTTTCTTGGTTGGATGGGGAAGATGAATAAGCCATGGTTGAAATGAAATTTATCAGAGTTTAATAGTTAAAAGAGATGTAAGGAAATAACAGTAAAGGCGGGTCCCCACTTAGTCGTGGTTCGGGAGGGTTTACAACTGCTAACACAAGCAAGAAATTTCATGACTCAATGGGAACCAGTAGTCGTTTATACAACAGCCGTATAAGAGGTGGGCGAGTTCACCCCAAACTTTCGGAGTGAAGCACAACTTACATGGTCTTATAAATACTGTTTGTTATTGTTTTTTTATCTGTATCTGTATCTAATTGAGAAAGTATGTCGGTTTATAGGATGAATAGCTCACAGATTTTAAAATTTGTGGAGTTATATCTTGATGCTGAAAATTTGTGTAACCTAACTTCCAATATGTACAAAGATCACGACTCCCGCAAAAAATTGCTGAAAGAAACAGCCCAAGTGATGTACATTGAAGTGTTTGGGCACCGAGAAGTGGCACAAAACTAATAAACATTTGTTCTGCATGCTACCAGGAAGATAAAAAAGTCAAACAGCAAGAAATATGGTGCTTCAAGTGATGACATGTACAAACCCAAAGTTTTATGGTTTGATGTGCTACATTCCTTTTTGAAGAAGGTGCCACAGATGTGTTCTATGACATGTAATCTGGTAAGTTGAATCGCTAGCATAGCATGCAGCAAAATTTTCGAGTAAGCTCTATTGAGAAAACTTAAAAATCATGTTAAACAATAATTATACTGACATAAAATTAAACAGATACACAACCCTTGAAGTTAAATTATAAAGTACTTATATATTTTAAAATTCTTATAATATAACAGTGCAGAATATAACACAATTATTAATCAAACATTTGGTTTTACAATTGCTGTTACTGCGGTAAACTTTCAAAACAATTACTTGAGTTTATTTTCACTCTTGGAAACTGTTTTCATTGTACCGTTTTATCTTGTAGAGGCACTGCACCAGTTCCATTTAAATATTCACAATATCTCTCTTTTCGCATGCCGTGAACTCTGGAAACCTTAGCAAACAAGGCCGCTGACTAACAAATCCAATGGTTCGTTCTGCTCTTCAGGAACCTGATGTCAAAATACCTCAATCTATGTCCTCTTTACCGGTCAGACAGCGCACAAAATAATCAGCCATACTATCAGCACATCAGTTTGAACACTGGTAGCAATTGGTTTCTCAAATATTCTGAATCTAGAAACAAGCATCTTGAATGAATTTTATACACCCTTCTAGCTCTCGACAATCTATAATTAAAAATTTTGCAATTTCTACCTAAGTGTCTTCTCGGGTGTGGCCTCATAAAATAGTGTCTTAGCGGAAATGCTTCATCACCAACGAACACAAAGTTTTCAGGAATATTTCGTTCTTTACGATCAATACATTCTTGGAGGAAACTCCTTTTGACTACACCTCCATCAGAATGTCTTCCCTGTGCACCAATGTCAATGTACCTGAAGCAGTAATCTGAATCTGCTACAGCAAGCAATAATATGCTAAATGTACTTATATAGTTAAAGTACTCACTGCCGCTGAACCTAGAGCACAAATGACATCATACTTGCCATTAATAGCTCCTATGTATCCAGGAAAATTCCATTTTTTTCTAAAGCCAATTTTGATATTTCTCTAATGTTCCTCAGATTGGTACCCATAAGAAAAATCTTAAATTTTTAATGTTGTATCATTGAAAGCAGGTCACAGTAATCTAGGTATGGTAATGCGCATAATAAACAAATAGCATGCATGCTTCAATTTTTGCAAACTAAGAGGTACAATATTTGTTTTTCAGGAAAGAGTTTAAGGAAGTCATGAAGGAACATCGGGTAGGCCTACAGTGGAACCTTGTGAAAGTGGTAGATTTGAATTTTCTAAGAGTGCCAAACAGGATGAAGAAATCGACAGTTCAAATGACTCGGTAGCACATTCTGCACACAAGGAACAGAAAACTTCAGCACTAACTTATATTTCTGATGCCGTTTCGAAGTTGGAGAAAATTTCTTCAGCTTCGAAAAAAGAAACTGAGTTTTATTTATATGCCATAAGTTTGGCTGTGCAATTGAACAGCATGAATGTGGAATGAGCTCTTCAGCTGCAGTTAGGTTTACAGACATTAGTTACTGAAGAGAGAATTGCAAATTAATGTAGAGAAAACATTTCTTTAAGTGTTGCAAGTATGCTTCAATCCCCCAGCCATGCTTCAAGTTCTTCACAGGACTCACAATTTCTTGCCTTTCAATAATTCCGCGAGACAATCTGTTCCTGTAGATTCTCAGGAAATTATTGTGGAGATGTCCCAAATTTCGAGAATTTGCAGTGAATTCTGTACATTTTTTTGTATGATTCAAGTGAATGTAAATTACAACTGTACAAGAACTATATGTTTAATATTAAAATATTATTTTACTTTTAAAGATATCTGAATTAAGGAATGTATTGAATGTTCGTTACCTACCTATACATGATATTTTACAGCTTAATATACTGCTTTCAAAACTTCTGGAATACATGTGCTGATTGAAATTTTTGGTATCCTAAATAAATACTGTAAGCTTGAGTAAAAATATCCAGTAGCAAGAAATCTTAAGGTCACATTCAGTTTTGCCTCAGCTGGCAAAGCTTTTCGAAACTGGGTGTCAGTTTTTGAATATATGATTTCACTTTATCTAATATATTGTGGTGGGTCTGCTGTCTGTTGCTGCTGTAGATGAAGATGTTTGGTATTGAGTCCCTGTTTGCTGCGACAGAATGTGGTGGTGCTGTATATATGTATGATGTTATTGTAGGTTATGTTGATCCTTGTTGCCAGCGACGACTTACCAAATTAGACTTTTCTTTGTCTGTTATTTATATGCCCGGATAGCCTAAAGTGTTTACCTAAGGGGTTTACATAGAAGAAAGAGAAGCTAATTTTTTTATACTTTTTATACCTTCAGTCTCTTTTATTAACAGTTCATCAGACGCACATGGCATAGTAATGTACAAAAATTCCTTTCAGTAACTTTACCTACTTAAGGCATGAACGTGAATAGGTAACACTAGTGGCGGAGTTCACCAAGTCATGAGTGTTCGTCCAAGTTATTATCGGTTGTGATCTGCCTCAGTTTGCTCCACAAAGAAAAACGACCTAAACTACGGGGTACCACTATGTAACTTACTTTCCCCGACAATGTCGTAAAACTGCTATACTCACATGTGCAGCTATTTCTTGCACCTACTTACTTGAGTACTACTCTTAATAAACACCGCAAAATAAATATATATTTAAGGAATTTAGTGATGGCAACACAGCCCACTTTACTCGTGGATACGCCCTCCTTCTTCACCGCCCCTCTACCACGTCTAACACGTCCTCTTCCTGCCGCCATGACGCCCCAACTGCTAACCTCCCGGGCGAACACTCTGACTTACTCGGCCGAGCGGCGGAGGGATACATCAGGATCCAATTTGCCTCAAAAGCTAGTGATAAATCCATCCAAGCACAAGCTAGCTCAGAGCTTATTTGAAATTTTAAAAGCCAGCACTTCTCTGTACGTGCTTCGAACCAAGTGAACTATGACCAGCCTGCCAAATAAATCCCATTCCAGTCCAGGAGGAGCAAGCTAAGAAAGAGACTACTTGAGATTTAAAAATCCAAACAAGGCAAAGTATAAGAAATGTTAGTTAGAAAAGTTGGTTGAAATTAAATTAGCTTTAAAATGAGTCCAAACATGATATGACTCATACAAAATTGACACGTAAAAATTTAATACTTTTATCCTGCCTTAACAGTTAAATTTTAAATTTTGAATAAAATTTTAATGTTAATTTCTCTACTATTTCTCTACTAACATCCCTAATTAATATGGCGAATCCTTCCGTATACATCCTTATCCCTGGTTAAGTTGGCCTACTTAATTTGTTATACACAATAAAAAAATATTAATTATTAAGACCAAAAAATTGAAATTATTGTATGATAAGAGGCCAAGTAAGTGCTACGTGCCAGTGCACGTTACAATATAGGTGTACTGATTGTAATTCAGCCAAAAAGTTTGTTTATAACTTGCTTCGTCTTCACATCTCAACTCCCGGCAAACTGTGTTTGTCGCACTAAACACGTGTTTTTTTATCTATTCTCAAATCCAAAATTTACTGATTTCTTTTCAGCATTTTATAAATGTGTTCTAAGTTCGTTTGCGAGTAATTCACACACAACAGCACCTGCGACTTGATCTGCCATGTTTTCGCACACAATATCACAAATATCTAAGCAAGTAGTGGGAACAGAGACAGTAGTGAAATAAGCAGGTTTATTATGCAGGTCGTGGAATGGGCGAGAAGTTGCTCGTGAATTTGCCCGGCCCACGAGCGAGTGGGAACCCACCTTAATACAGTTTAAGAGGCAATTGGAAGGGTTAGGATAAGAAGAGACAGGAGATAGATAAAGGATCACTCTCCATCCCTAAACCAAAAGGAGACTCACTGCTTGTACCGCCATTGAAGGTAGAAAATATTAAGTCCTTTGCTGTCTGTGCTCTCTAAGTCAGATGGGTCGCATGCAGAGTCCGTTAGGTGTAGTTGCCGTCTAGAAAAGAAGACACTGACTCTTCCCATAGCTAGCTCGGTGTCTATACCATTCTTTGCACACCCACCAGGTGTCAAAATCCTCCCTTCTGATTGGCTCCCAGCTATGCCCAGGGGCACAGCAATCCCAGCTGAATCCAGGTGTTTTGCAAGGGTATTGGGTAAGTGTTAAGATCTGCTTAACTCCTCAAAATCATTGGATTCCTGGACCTCTTTTGTTGCTGCAGTGTGCTTTTTTTTTTGGTGGCTTGTTGATTAGCTAGCACCCATTGACTGCCTTCCTTCTTCACCACCGGTGCCGCAGGGTTGTGCAACCGTAATACTGCCTTTCCGTGCCACCGAGTTGTGACACTGTAACATCACCCCCAATATTACATTGAATGAGAAATCTCTTTCTCATTGGGTGTGTTATTGGATGGAGAAAAATTGCAGAAGAATGTTTGTGCAGTGTGAAGAAGTCCATTCTGTATGTCAGGCGAAATGCATGACAGGTGTAGCCAAATGTGAATCTGAATTTTCTTCTTACGAGAAAAGGAGAAGATGTGACAAGTTAGTAAGTCATAGTAGATGTATATTTTAACAAGTTCTCAATCTTCTTGTTGGATGGATCATAGATATCTGGTAGGTGACTGGACTTACAGTAGTGGTGGTGAGCGCAGAGGGTGACGAGTTGATGGGGAACCCAGAGGGTGATGAGTTGGTGGGGGTGGCCGTGGTGTAGTCCACTATCACCGGTACTGGCATCGGGTGAGACAGAGTTGGTTAATTGTACTAACTGGTCAGACAGGAATTGGTTTGTTTGGTAGGGTATACTGGGATGTAGGGTGATAGATTTGGATATCTAGTCATGAACATTAGCAGTATAGTGTAACATTTTTCTGTTACTTTTTTTTATATACAGTGTCTGTATTAGACATATGCTCTTGGAAATCTTTGTACTTTCTCACTGCTCTTTATACTTTTTTTAATGTAATGGTGAGAAAAGTGTTTTAACATTGGAAAAGCACATGAGAATAATAAAATATGTTTTGTGTGTTTTTTTTCTCTGTCTCTGTCCTATATATATATATATATATATATATATATATATATATATATAAATCTATGGTGGCACATGGAGCTGTCTATTAATACACACAATCTAACTGAAAACTATTATATTATCAGGAAAGTAAAACTTGCATTCTATTACAAGTTTGTTAACGTTTGAATTTAAGCAATTGGGATAAAGAATAATATCGAAGATGACATGTTTAAATTTTAAATATATGAAGAAATTACTAAATAACTAAGATTTGTACAATACTTTACATAGTCTACACTTCTACAAATATTTTCTCTTTGTTATGGAGAGTCTATAAAAGCGATTTCATCACTTTTATTTTCTTTGAATATCCATGATTATTTCTAGTGATTTAAAGGGTTCTTTTTTTGTTACGTAGCACTTGAGAGTGTTCCACGGAATAATTCACACACTTCCAGTTTTTGTTTATAGGTCCAAATTCTTGAAGAACAAGATATATATGAATATTTGAATAATTTGAAACTGAATGCCATATTTACACGAAAAAAATTTTGCTTGTAGCCCTGTACGTATATATTATAAGTATGCAAAATGAAGAAAATCTTTAATGTTACTCAAATATATAATAGGTAGTTGAAAGAGGTGGTAAACCCCTCGAATATGGTTAAAGAAATTCATGTCAACATTTATATAACAATATTGAAGGTTGACACAGTACACTAATGTACTTACTTAATAGAATTTGTTGTAAAATACCATACTTGAAAATGAATCATCAAGGTGAGGTCCATAGGACTGATACAAAGTTTGTAATAAATGTAATATTATAGTAAAATAAAGTTGAAATATCCCCTTAAATTTGCAGGTATCTGTGTATTTTTCTTATAGATGGAAAGGAATGTAAGAAAAAGGTTAAGAATGCTATATACACACATTAATAGTTATTGTTTTATACATAATTATTATTTTTCTTTCAAAACAAAAATTGTGATACCACAGTAATACTTTGACACTCATAATATGCTAGGACTTAGGATTATATTGTAGAAAATTCAAGTTGTAAATGAAAAATGAATAACTGGTCAGTGTAGCCCTGTACTAGAAGGTATAAGAGTTGGAATTTTAAGCGGGTGAGCACAGGCAATGAGAAACAGTCGTCTCTGGGTGCTGCTATGTAGGAGATGTTGGAAAAGTCTTAGTTTGTCTATAGTGAAAACTCATTTGTGTCTACCTTCTTTCTTAATTTGTATAGCATAGAATCCACCTAACATATCTAAACTAGTTGTGTATTTGGTATTTTGGATTATTTGCAAAATGTTTTCAGTGTTTGGAATTGGATAATTTTGTCTAGGTAAATAGTTGTTAAGTGATCTGTAGTCTATTATAAATCGTATACTACCATCTTTCTTTGGAATAACTAAACATAGTTGGTGCTTTGTATTAACTACAAGATTTTTCAAAGATACCAGCTTCTATCATTTCTTTTATTTGACTGAGTACTGCTTCTCTCTGTTTTGGAGCCAATCTGTATGGCCTGGAATGTATTGGATTATCAATTGTTAACTGAACAGAAATTTTAAAGTATTTATGTTGTGAGCTTGATTAATTTATAAGCAAACATGTCGTATTTTTCAAATAACTTTTTCTTTTCATCTTTTTGTTGTTAAGTCCTGGATTAATGTGCTAAAGGGGCCCCATCAGTATTAACTGGTTCTAACTTTAAAATGTTATCTAGTACTCTTAAAAATAATTAATTCTCTTCTCTTATTTCTATTAGTCGCACTGTTATTATTTTATCATGTTTGTGTATAAGGTTCCTTTTATGCATCTGATTTGTGTCGTACGACAGTATAAGGCAGAAAGTCATACTTCTTATAAATACCTAGGAAGCAATGAGGCCTTTCATGCACTGTCATATGTCAAGTCTGCCAGTCTGTTGCGTAAAATGTGCCTTATTGTTTTAGACAACAGATTGACAAGCAATGTCTTACGACTCAGCCATATGCGTGGTGGTAAATGGGCGCTTTCATGCAGCCGGACGAGTTGCGACCGGTCAAGCACTAGTGCTGCAGTGCTGCCAACCCGTTTGCGTCACAAATCCAGGAAGTCGGAGGAGTGTAGAACGTTAAGTAGTGTTGTGTCTCAGTTTGCAAATGGAAGAGTACAAAACCGAACAACTTATAGACAAAATTAAAAAGGAGAAATTGCTATGGGATACAAGGACAGAATAATATAAAAACAAGCTGCTAAATAAAACGCAGTGGACGGAAGTGTGTACATATTTTACCCGGACTCTCAGGAACTGTCTGCTATGGAAAAATCAGTTACATGTAAGTAGGGCTAGCAAGTGTCGTAGTATAGCCTATGAACTAGTACTTTGTGTAGCAAGTCTTTTATTTTTCATCCCAACCGTAAATTACTATTTCAAAATTTGTGTAAATTAGTTTATTCAAATTATGCTTGGTATTACCGTACATCATAATGTTAGGTATCATATGAGTAGTCCAGTTCCAAAACTCTCCTTGTCCATCACCAAGGAAAAGGGAGTTCTGAACAGTTTTGTGTAGCATTTAAATGTGCGCTAAAGTTGACGTGATGATGGTTTTCAAAACTTGCCATATTCAATAACAGACACACTTTGAAAAACTACTTTGGCCATGTCACAAATGGGCTCACAAGTAAGTTTTTCGCGATTTGCTCAGTTTTAGTGAAAGTGGACAAGGGGAGTTTTGGAACTGGACTACTCATATGTGGTTGGTATCTAATACTTTTAATAATATCTATCCTAAAAAGGCTGTAGTTATTGTACGCATATTGTATTTTTAACTAAAGTATGAGTAAACTTAGGATTAATAATGCAAAACAATAAAATCTTAACTTTCTTTTATTTTGTATAAAGTAGATGTATACACAAATACGTAACGATAACGAAAGTAATTGTGCTAACTAATCCACTGAAACAGCAAAAATAAATGTTTAACTAATAATATAAGTGAACAATTCAAATTTAATAATTAAGAAATATGCAAGTCTAGAAATACACGCTCTGAGCCCTTGTGCAATTATCGGCTAAATGTTAATTCTAACAGTGAAATGTTATACAGTACTGTATCACTGTACTACCAGGAAAAACACCCACAGCATTGTGGTTATTTGCCAGTCGCAAAGAATTATTAAGTAGAGTTTTGAATAATGTAATAGTAATAATCCAATTAAACAGATAACATATAAAAGTGTCATATTGAATAATGAATATTTCCGTATTAGTTGTGTTGTACAGTAGAATGAAAATGAACTAATATAGTGACATTATCTAATATTATAAAATGTGCACATTACTAGGTCAACAACCAAACATAAAATAAGCCGTAATTAGGATGTAGTTTTGCTGTAAGGTTATACAATTAGTAGTTGTTACACACATTTTACTATACAGATTTTCTATAAGGTATTTGATTTGTTCATTCTTTCGTGTTATGTGTTAAATAGTTTAACACAACTTCAATATATAAGATACTAGCTGTCCCTTTGCGGCTTCGCCCGCGTGTACTATAGAAAAGAGTAACTAACTTTTAGTTACGTGTTAATTGATGGAGATACTATATTCACTGTTTATCTTTAAAACATCAAATACAAACAGATTTGTCCAGTCCACTGCGCTAAGCTTACTTTAATTGTAGAACTTCTTTTTTTAATTCATATTTATTTCTCTATAGCTGTACCCTGCCACGCTTCGCTGTGGCACATTGTGATTGAATGGTTGCGAAATGAGAAACAAAACAAAGAATACTTTCTGCGAGGCATTATTTCGGTTTTCACTGGAACAGAAGAAAGGAATGAGATTATAACTTCTTATGGCTCTCACAGCTCTTATATTCTCCTATCTCTCGTGATTCTCAT
>PNEQ01066898.1:0-12327 GCA_003012365.1 Medauroidea extradentata | reverse complement strand
TTCAGAATCAGTTGCAAATTTTTTTGTAAATGAACAATGTAATCGGGAACGAATATTGTTTCTCATGTGACTGCGCCATTACTATTGCGGTTGTCAGCAAGTTTTTTTTCCTTGTTTTTTTTTTTCCACGGTCGCAGATTAGATAAAAACAATCCTTGATGCGGATTATATTTCATGCTAAAATTTCAGCTCGATCGGTGCAGAACTTTTTGAGTTTTTGAAGCGTACACAAACCAACATAACATTTTTATATATATATATATATAGATAAACAAATAATGTTTTTTTTACTCAAACAGTTGTTAATCTGGTAAGAACCAATTTATAGACACTAGCCTTTTAGTGTGAATCAAATTCGATAAAAGTAACAAATAATAGGTAACCCTACATGATTTAGTAGAAATGTATAAGTTACTCAGCTACTTTAGTCTTGCCATTGAGGTTAATTTTATTACCCTACAGGTTGCTATAAAGCCAATTCAGTAGGTGACCATATAAAGTTCAGTTATTATATTTTTTTGCTAAGTCTCTTTAGTACAAGGCATATCCATGACTCTTTTAAATCTTGCTGTATTGCCAGGCAACCTCTCCTTCCCTGCTGCAAAAGTATCGTGAAATCCGGACTCTGTAAACATATACATCTTTGTTGCCTCGTAGCAAGCAATGATTGATTTTTGGGCACTGTCTTGCAATCCAACAACTTCTATCATATCCTTAAAAAGTACACCATCCTGCTCATGAACATAGTTGTGTAAAGCACAGGAGGCTTTAACTGTAGCAACACATCTATAGTATTTTACATTCATTGGGCGATTAAATGTTATCCACTTGTTTGTTAGCGTTCCAAACACACACTCGGCAAAACGTCGGGCTGTACTTAACCGGTAGTTGAAGATTCTTTGTGATTCTGTCAAGTGGTTCCGTGGGTAATGTCACATCTTGTTTACTGAGATGCTGAATGCTTCATCAGCTACAAAAACATATGGCAAAGGTCCTAAAGTTGTTGGAACAGTTTCTGATTTTGGAATGTTTAAAGACCCATCTTGTAACGCCTTGCCAAAGGAGGAATCCTGTAAAATCATAGAACCTGCTGCCTTCCCTATTGCCCCTACGTCAACGTACATAAATTTGTCATTATAATCAGCTACAGCGAACAATACCACTGAGAATAATTGCTTGTAATTGTAAAATTGAGATCCTGAATGCTCTGGTTTTACAATGTGCATGTGCTTCCCATAAAATGCTCGTAAACAATGGTCAAAATATACATTCTTCTTGAAATTCTTGGCATTTGTGAGCCAATACTCTGGTGAAAATTCTGGAAATACAACACTGCTCAGAACAATCCACAGCCCTTTACAAGTCCTAGGAACAATCATGCTCACTGTCATTATCCCAATTCTGAACATATAATGGAGATGTGTATAGGTACATCCTGATCCTATGTATCTGAAAGAGTCAAAAATAAGTTTGTAAAAACCTTCAAAATTTATTTTTGAAATCGTGAACATAACGTGTTACAAAGGCAGTAACTATGAGGTATTGTGCACTCTAAAAAAGTAGTTTGTAGAACTAACAAACATATGTATAGAAGCATAAAGAAAGTAGGTATGATACAACTATTTCATAGACTCTGGATTTTGGCATGCTTGAATTGTGCCTAAAAATGCTGTAATTTTTCGGGTTCTCTCAGATCTCACATTTACCCTTTACTTTACTTTACTTCCGGCAGGCTGGCTATGATCATTTGAATTCTCTTATGTACGGCTAACAAAATCCTTATTTTTAACAGATGTACTAGCCTCTCAAATGTACATAACAATTTACAAACAAATAATTGTGTATATGTCTGTTATGTATGGAATACTTATAACCGAAGAAAAAAATTGCATTTAATTGTAAGGTGACACCACATATGCTATTTAAAACATTCTACATTATTTTTTGCTAACATTAGTCGTGAAGGAAGTTACACCATAATGATAAAAAATTTTTTTGCTGGTCTCTTTTCAGGTAAAGATCTTCAGGAAATGTGGAGGAATGTAAGGGATTCTATGTTCGCCATCCGCGTTCAAAATGGACCAAGAGCATCCAATCTATAAAAGATGTGAAAACTGACATACGCCTGACACCTAGAATTCTTGAACAGTGTTGTAAGTCGACAAAATACATAGTCATCCAGTGTTGTATCTATCAACAACAATGCAGATCGGCAAAGTGAATCAGACATTAAAGAAGTTGCCACCGTAAATGATCACAGAAATACAGTTATCAAACAGTGTAGCTTATCTTCTTGCATTGAGAGTAGGAGGAAGAAGACGAGGCTTGAAAGTAAAATAAAGTCGTACATAGACAGATGCCAGGCAGCAAAGGTTTGTAGCCAAGAAGAACAACGAAGTGACAACATGGATTTATTTTGCTTCTTGCACTTTATGTTGAAAGACCATGCCGTTGCTTGAAAAAATGCAGTTATGAATGACTAATGGAAACTCTCGTGGGATACTCAACCAAACACCGTCCTGCTTCATCACACAACCAACAGCATCTGTCGTTATCACACGTAGGCTTTTCAGAGAACCTCGTGTCCCTATCACAGACCCCATTGTTCAACTCGTACCAGCAATAGTGTCAACAGCACTACACGTATAGACATCCATACATAGATAACCACTCATACAGCACCAATGCACCCAGTGGTAGTAGTTACTAATGCCAACAAGAGTGTATCTACCTACAAAGCACAAAGGGCCTGCTGGAAGTATCTGAACAGCAACTATAAGGTGAACGTGAATCACAACTGAGCCCAGAAAAATATTCAAATCATAGTAATGAGTCCTTAATTTCAAATGAGCAACAACTTCTTGCGAGAAATACTTTGAATCAGGGATCATTAGTATCATCATCATCATCATCATCACATTGATTTGTTTTTTAAAGTGACAGTCGTAAAGCCAACAATAGGCTACTTGCTGTTTTTATTGAGGGTGGCGACAGGGTGGGAAAATCGGAAAAAGTCAGGGAATTTCGGTGGCCTGCAAATGTCGGGGAAAAGTCAGGGAATCTACCCTGCCTCAACTTTCTATCCCGGAAAATGAGTGTGAGGTGGCCACCCAGCCGGGAAATAACCAGGATAAAAAAAAAGCTAGAATACTTCGAATTAATCAGGAATTTTGGTGTTCGCCGGGAATATTTTCAATTATTATTCATGTTCTGTGACAGTTTTTCAATAAATAAGAATTTTGGGATCGTGATAATGTAAGGTAGCTAAAAGGAAAACGTCGACAGCTGGAGCGGTGGCATGTTTACCAGCACAACTATCATTATTTCTTCCAACATGCATCTCAGTTACATGACAAATTAACGTTAGTTGTTCACTCGTGCGCACTCTGCTAGCAAAATGAAAACAAATGTCGGGTATGTATACCAGTGCATTTTAGAGTTCGAACAATCATTTAACTTGTTTTCCAACATGAGTATTTTTCTGATGATGAAATGTTACATTTGGATGTTCATACGCGTAATATTTGTGATTTTAATATTTTTTATTCATGGCCCAATTCCATTGATAAATATTTTCGAAGTGTATATATACTATTTACTGTAGTACAGAAAAGTAAAGTTTGACTTGATATTTTTATAATGTAATTACCGCTGTTTACGCGAGCAGCAGCAAGGTTATGTAAACTGCACCTGTGTGTGTTCAGTATGCCAAAGTGTTACATTACCATGTACGGTGATTTCGAGTGGATGTAAAAAATACCCCTGTAATACAAATGTGTTGTGGAATTTGTGTAATGGTAAAATTAAGCACCCTTGTTGGTCATGCTAATATTTAAAACCACAATTTTGTGGCAGTACGTAAGGTAAGATTTCTGCAGATTTTTTCAACTTGTAGGTTCGTAACAAAGGAATATACACTGTGGTTGTGACACACTTACTTTATTTACTACTTTACATGTTACTCTTCTATTTACAACGATAATTCATTACAGTTGTGATAACAGTCATTTTCGTCTTTTCAACTACCGCTACACACAATAACAATACTTACACAGGTTAACCAACCATGCTACTTTATCTCACTGCAGCATATTTAGTGCCTAGTTTAGATTTGCCTTGCCCAAACACAGAGGCTGAGATATTATCTTGTTAATGAAAAGGTCTAGATCAAAATTTTTATGATGTAAACCTGCAAGTGTTGTTTTATTTTTTTGTCATTTAATAACGCTGCAGGTTTGGCATTTGTGCTATCTATCACATTTACTGACAGTACCATAGCTAATTAATTGCAGATATAGAGAACAAAATTATCACACTCAGTAGTGCTTGTAATACCTTTGTATTTCACTCAGAAGCTCGAACACATTAATAGCTGTATGTGTGCAGTTTTGGTATTTGATGAATGCAAAATGTGTGTGTAAGCTTTAATGTAATGAATACCTATGCAGTTTATTTATTTTAATAGTGTGAATATTATTTATATGCATTATTTGTGGCTGTGAATTATTTTCAAGGTTTATTGCTGGACAATTTCAGTACATACATTTTACGAGTGTATTGAGGGAGACCATACGTGAAAAACGTGGGAAAAAAACAAGGAATTTCAATACGTCAAATTAATGGCCACCCTGATTGTGTAGTGTCCGGCAATAATCTGAAGCTTTTGAAAAGGTGGAAACGGTTTGTCACCATCAAGATGTTTGTTTTCGGGCCAAATTTTTTTTCCCTTCAATTTAAAGGAATTTCTAATAATTTTTTTTTCATTTATAGTTTTGACTATATTATAACTTACCAGTTCAACTTGTAAAAATCGAAATATATTGTTATAGCATCTTAACTATCTAATCAGTGCTGTATACAATGTGCAGTAAATTCGGAATATTTTTTGTATTACAAAATTATTTATTTGCTCATGGAAAATTTTCAGTTTTGGTAGGGAAAGTCAGGGAAAAGTCAGGGAATTTAAATTCCAGCTGTTTGAGGCCACCCTGTTATTCTTGTCAGGTATACTTATAACCAAACCAAATTGTAAATTCAGTTTTTTCATATTATTCTAAATTGCCAAACTTCATGTACTAATTGCTTGTCTCTTCAGTTCTGTGTTTGAAACTATTTATGACTACGTTGAAAAGATAAATAAAATCAAGTTAAAATACTATTAGTGTTATAGGAACTATCAAAACTATCAATATGACATACCTGAGGGTTACTATAATTATTTCCTGTATTGAAAATGATAATTCTTTTAACAGATTCAGTCTCGCTATAATTGCTTACATTTCACAACCAACTCATCAAGTTAAGCAATCAACATTCTTAAATGATTGAAAAACTTGTCATTGTGACCTCTTAATTTATCATTTATGCTATGGAACTTACTATTTATGTATCTCACACTGGTATTGGGATGCACAGACCATCTTCTTTTCCGTCTTTTAGAATACATTTGCGTATGTGCAACATACAGTACTATGGGATCCATTAATGACAATTGTTTTGTCAGCACTGTCCATCCCTCCTATACATTCATTGCCGGAATGACATATCTGTTCACCGGACATGGAAAATATGTGTCGTATATAACATAATTAGAGTCGGTCTCACTTTTGTCTTACATTGTTGTACGACAGGAATCGGATGCATGAAAGGAGCCTAAGGGCCGTATATATATAAATGGCTTTCAAATGACAATGAACTGCTTACCAATGCTTTCTCTAAGGGGATAGCAGTTGGTTGTCATTCGAAAGCAGTTTATAGATACGGCCCTTCGTGTTGCTACTTTCACATAGAGGTCTGGTATTAATCTGTTCCTTAATATGAAGTTGCAACCTATTAATGTATCCAATTGCAAATTTTTTATTATTATAAAGTCATGTGATAAAGGGTGACCATTAATTTGAAATGTTAGTGTTGTGTTGTATGTTGGTGAGGGAAGTTCATGTATTGTTTCAACCAAATTTATTTCTTAATCTAAAGGCTTATGCTTTTCTGACTGAACTATTGTTTTGGCTACACAAGACTTACTGCATCCTGTATCCAAAAGAAGTAACATATTTTTGTTTCCTTTGTGAATTAGTATTTTTTGTGTGCCATTATTCCAGATTTTGTTGAAGTTGTTTTTGGTTGTTTTTTGTTTTTGAGGGTGCATAATATCTGTTTGTTTACAATGTTTAACATTTACTTATCTGACTCAAACTTTTGTTTGTTTGGTAAGTTTATCTTTGATTCCTGGTTGTTATCTTTTTAGCAGTATGTATTTTCTTAAGTATCTCAAATCTTTCTTTGATATCAGCTTTCCATTCTATATTTTGTGTTGGAAATGGCAATTTAGCATTACTTACTGTATATGGACTGCAAAGTGTGGTAAACCGGTCTGTAAAACTGTTGAGAAAGTTGTTTTTCTTTAGTTTGTGTGTGTGTTAACAGCAATAATTTTTATTTTGTTTTTATCTTGTTTTGGTAATTTTTTTAGGCTGGTTTGTGTGGAATAGGGGTGGTTATGCCGTAGAGAGTTTTATTGGTAGTAAATAATGTTTTTGTACGTGGTTCAGGATAAAGGTCTCACTCAAAAGAGCCCTGTTAGAGTTTTATTTTCCTACAATTTGTATCTTTTCACACCTAACGGCTAATGGTGGGAACTGTATAACCTCTCTGGATATGTCACTTGATGTTTGCACGTGTAAGATTAATAGTGCAGTTGGTAGGAACCTATTTAGTTATTAAAACGTATTTATTAACTATATAAAAATACAGTTGTGTCGGTTTCTGGTGATTTTGTTTTAGTATTTTTGTGTTTAAATAGGAAAACACACGGAACTATGTTGCGTAATTTCACTGCCAACCATACAAGCAGTAAGGTGACTGTATTAATATTGACTTATATGAAGTAACTGCTAGTTGTACTTTTCAAAGGTTAAATTTTTAGCTCTCACTTTATCCCAAACAAACAATATCACTTCTGGTCTTCAGTTATAAAACTTAACCAATATTATTGTCTCCAAGTCATAAAGTTTTGGCCCAGATGGTAGTGGGCAGTCTAAAGGCCAGATGGAATAATAAATGGTAAGGAAAGGTTATAATACCACACATGGTTGAGGTTAACACAGTTTGCAGATTGAAAGGAGAAAAATTTAGGATACCATTATTTAATGGGAATAATTAAGACGACTGGAAATTTCAGATGAAGGTGTTCTTGGATAAAAAGGAAGTGTTCAGATCATTTGGAGAAGCCTTTAACCACTTAACAAGCCATTACAATTTTTGAAAACTGTTCTAAACAAATCACTTTCTTTATTGTATTTTCTGAAAGTTCGGTTATGATAGCACAGAGAGAATTTGCAAAGATTATTTTTTCTTTAATTTTTTATGAATTATTATTTTTCATATTCATGTCACTTAGTTATCCCGAGATAACTCTGGAATTAGTTACTTTACATAAAACCAAATCAAATTTGTAAAAAAAAAATAAGTATTTACTAGATTTTATAGGAATGAAGCGATGGAATAGAAAATATTCTTAAAAAATATTTTTACTTTCATTTTCATGCAATGTTGTATTTGTAATTTGTCATTTAGCTATCCAGAGGTTACTTGGGCATACATTACAATATGTAAAACAAAAAACATATATATAGAATGCAACAAACACACGAGTTTACTAAGTAATGTAAAATTTTTCTAGTCTCACTTTGAATTTTAAATTTTTGTAGTAAAATTGTATATTTTCTGTAAAGAAAAATTAGTTAAGTGTTATAAATATTTTGTTTACATTTGAAAACATAAGAAAATAAATATTTACACAGAAATATTTTAGAAACGATACTTATAAAACATGTATGATGATCATAAGCATCATACATATAAAATACAACTAACTCATGAGTTTGCTAAAATGTTGTAAAATATTTCAAGACTCACACTGAATTTATTTTTTATGAAATCTGCATTTTTTCGCTGAAAAATTTTTTTTCAGTTACCTATAACAATATTGTTTACATTTAATAACAAGAAAATAAATATTTACACAGAAATATTACAGAAAAAATATTTATAAAACAGACACTAATACAAATAATGTCACATATTTGGGATGATGTGTGGTATATTCTGAAAGCATAGGAGAACATTATAGTCAGAGCAAAAGTATCACATTTCCTGTCAAATTCTCTTTCCCTTGGCATCTCACACTCTATTGTACATTCCACACTGTCGTGTTGGATTCAGTTAATTTTTCTTGGAGTAGGAAATGTCTCTGGAAAATGACGCCCAGTAAGCCTCAGGATGGTGGAACTTCTCCATGGTGAGCTTCACTGACTCCATTCGGTACTGCAATGCTGACTTGGTTCCTCCATATTTCCTGTACAGGATGACTGAGTTCCACAATGAAAAGTCTAGTAAGTGGAAAAAATTTTTGTAAAATACTTCCATCTTTTTCTTCGAACAGCATAATCACTCAGTTGCTGATCCTAATGATCCACTCCGCCCATGATGTCGTTATATTCAACTACCAACTTAGGTTTCTTTTTCTCCGCCCCTCTTTTCACTACAGTTGTCATTTGAGTGCTGTTCACAGTTGAAATAAGGCAGTTGTCTTTTTTATCTTTCCATGTCATTACCAATACATTTCTTTCTCTCTGGTAACCAAATGGTCTCCTCTTGCTTCAGCTTTGTCTCCCGCAAAGCTTTAGGTACGTCCTTTCTGGATGGTCGTAGTGTTCCATAAACATCTTCCCTACAAGAAATCAGCAAATCTGATAGCTGCTGAGAGTTACAAAAATTGTCAGTAGTCATGCAGTTCCCTTTATCAAGAAGAGGGTTCATGAGATTCACTACCACTTACGCATAAACTGGTAATTCCCAGAACTCGTGGCCAATTATGGTGCCTTTCCCGGCGTAAATGAGAAAATCCACCTGTAACCCGACTTGGACTCGCACAGCAGCTATGTTTTTATACCATATATACCCCTTTGCAAAAGAATGTACTGCTTCCACCCAAGGCGACCTTCATGCAGTAGCAGGCTTTCGTCTATTGTTACATGCTGGCAATATGTGCAGAGGTCATGAAACTTTCCCACCAAAATGTCAAAAATAGACCAAATTTTCTTCAACCTAGCATTTGGGTGATTTTCTTGGTCGTAGTTCTCATTGTTTAAAAAATGTAAATATTGTTTTATCTGAAATAACGTTCTAGAAGACATACACTGAGGGGGAAATGGAGTTCAAATAATTGGATTTTTAGACCAGTACTGCATGAGTTCAGAGTTGCTTACAGTTCTTTGCAAAATGTTCAGAGCTAGGAAAACATGCATTTCATCATTTGTTGTAGGTTGCCACGCCCTATTTTATGTGCCAGGTGATTTTTTTGACACTGACTAGCATATAAGTTTGTCTCATTGATAATGACCTTCACAATATTATCATAAAAAATACTGGTGGAAATAAAAAAGTACATCAGCACCATCATTCACATCAAAATTTACCTTTGAATTCGTAGTTTTGAGATGCTGGTGATGCAGGAACTGTGTTGTTGACTTTGCACCACACACGAGCTGATTTTAGATGCTGACTGTCGCTTTCTGAATCTGAATTTTCAAAACTAGAAAGTGAATTTGTGTTTGACGTATTACGTCCACTTTCATGCTACGGCATCTTCTAAATCTGAACCTTCACTTTCCACAAACTTGTCCTCAGATTCCACTGTGAATCAGTTACAGGTATGAAAATAAAATAATATTCAACAAATAAAGTGAATAAAACTTAAATAAATAAAATAATACTGACTGTATAATAGTTTATGTTTTGTAGCTTCAAAACTGCACGAAAAACAAAGCGAAACAAGTGTATTAAATTTGTGGCACAAACAATGTACTGAACTTTGCGCCGCAAATATTTCTTATCATGTTTTCCTGTTCAGTGCTAGATAGTACATTTTGTACAATAAAAGGTGCAAAAGCTGTTATCTGTCAAGAATTATGTGAACTAAAATTACAATAAAGACAGTAAAAATTGGTGCGTGAGTTTTTCACTGTACTCCAAACTTTGTTGCGATTTCTGTGATAGCCTGCACACTGCCGCTATCTGTGAGTTAAAGCCACAAATGTTCTGAGATACCAGACGTCTGCTGCACTCTGCCGCAAACAGTATCAGCTGCGTGCAAGACTGATGTTTATATTCGGGTTAGAAGACAAAGTAAGGCAGAGTGGAATTTGACACGTCTGTACTCGGGATAACATAGAATAACTATTTGTTTTAACTTCAGCTAATTTGGGTTAACTTGTTAGGTGGCTAATTGAATGGTAGGCTTACATGCACTGTGGGAAATGGAAATGACCAAAGTGTAAAGGATTCTAAATTGAAAACATTATTATATTAAAACTAAAACAGTCAGATAAAACATTTATAAAGCTTTATCATACAAATAATTCATGACAGCCTGCTTGGTATATGAAGGGCAAACCTATAGCAAATGAAGTATGGACCAGCCTACAGAAATGTTTTGAAAAGAAATGGGTAACCAGTAGAGTGATCCTAAATGAAAAACTGCATATACTGACCATCCACTTAAGCATTCAACGAGTACTGCTTAAGTTTAAACAAACTTGTGTGAGAGTTGAAGACTACAGGTGAGCAGTTGGATGAAGAGGGAGTTGTTATTAAGTTCTTATTAATAATGCCAGAAGATTTAGAAGGAGTATTGTCTGGTCAACAAACACTTGGTGTTGGTAATTTGTCCCTTGAGTTTGTAAGACAGAGAATAGAAGAAGAGGAAACTGCTCGAAGGGAGAGGAAAGGAAACAAAACTCGCCAAAACTTTCAACCAATTGCATTCTCAGGAACCAGGTGTGTGACTGGGGCTGGTGCTAGGCCAGGAAGCAGTGGACCATTGGGGTATACCGGTCTGAAAGCCAAATACCGTTATAAATGCCACAACTGTGAGATTGTGAGGCATAAGATGTATGAATGTTGGAAGCCGGGTGTTGGAGTGCGCGGAAGACAATCACAGCCTGGAAGAGGGCTGAGAGGAAGTGGAACTTCACAGATGAGTGCACACCTTGCTAAATAAGAAGAAGATAAACCGGCAGTGCCAGTGTATAGTTTTCTAGTGTCAACAAGTGAGTGTTGTATGGCTCAAGATGGTCTGGGAAAAATGAGGTGTGGGTGCTAGATTCTGGAGCAAGACCATCTTGTGATGGCTGATTCTCCTGTTGTAAATCAAAGAAAACTAAATGTGTCGGTAATATTAGCTATGGCCAAATCAAAAGTATTTATAGTTACAAATGTAATGGGTGATGTATTGGCTGAATCACAAGTGGAGAGCTCAGGAAATTTGAAACTAAGATGTTTTATGAGTAGAAAATCTGAAACATAAAATATTGTCTGTGCTTAAGTTAGAGAGCAATGAGTTCAAAGTACAGCATGTATCAAAAAGAATCATCCTATTCCAAAAATTCATATGTATTCTGCAGCTTCACTTCTTCATTTACGAACAGGCTGGGGCACCGCCGCACTGGCATGTGGAAGTGAGGGAATGTTTAACCCTTTGGTTAGTTTGGACGTTTATATACGCCCATACTACTGTGGTTCCTAATGAGTATGGACGTACATATACGCCCAGAACTTTGCTTACGTTAGTATGGTCGTAAATGTACGTCCGCACCTGTTCCAGTGAAATTTGCAAGTGCTGCTATCTTTCAGATGTTCCGCGAACCGTTTTTACAAATATAGATCTTTGTTTTTCGCTATCTAGCGTACAACTACGCAGTTGCTGCAGTTCGGGTCGTACACACGCGCACTGTAGCCATCTAGCGATTAGACTCACAGTTTTTGTAACTCATTGTGCGTTTTCGCGCCCTTTGAAATTAGATTGTGAATAGTTATTTGAAGTTTCGGTACACGTTAATTTTATTTGTTAATTTTAATTTGTTTAGCAACGAAAATCAAGCCTTCTGTGATCAGCATCATCAAAAACATTAGGCGCTGGTTGTTAGCTGTTCGGTATAAGAAAAACGTTATACAAGAAAACCAAATGGTTTTGTTTTGTTTCTGCAAACATTTTATAAACTCTTTATGCGGGTGTTATAGTGCGTGAACGTATTTTGTTTGGCGTAGTGTTTTATAAAAATGACTTAACGCAGAAAAAAATTTCTCAGTGAAAAAGAACTTTCAGAAATAGTTGCTAATTGGGAATCGGCGAGTGAAAGCAATAGCAGCGAAAGTTCCGATGAAGACGAGTCATCTACAGTGGACAATAATGTTGCAATGGAAATACCTGAAGAGCACAGAGAGGTTAGTAATACAGATAACCACACTGCTAATAAATATGATAGT
>PNEQ01066897.1:0-24162 GCA_003012365.1 Medauroidea extradentata | reverse complement strand
CATCGCTGTGTAGTAATATACTATGTCGTAAATAAACGTTTATTGATAGAAATATTTCGTAAAAAATATTAACAGAAGCGTAAAATAACGAGATCTGAAGCAGAAATCGTTGAAACATATTCCAAAGTCTGTGTAAATATATGTTGAAAGAGTTAAACCGTTTAGAATGCTGCGTAAGAAGGCGGCAACCAGTGAAATCAAACGTAGCTCCGTCGCTAGCGCGCCGCGAGCAGAATTCACGCCGGTTGCGGGTGGGTAGGCAGCCCACTTGCCAGTACTGTGTTGAATCGAAACACTCTGTACATATCGTAGTAGTTGTGAACGAAAAAGGTAGGTCCCAGGCAGCTGAGACATGTGTAAATGGTATTGTGTTCGTTATATATATATATATATATATATATATATATATATATATATATATATATATATATACATATACATATATATATATATACACACACACACACACACACACAAGCATGCACTAATTTCAATGCCACCCTGCCCACCTGCATTTCGAAACAAAACGATCTGTTATTTCAAACACGTTTCAAATATTCACTCGTAATACGAGCAACCTCGGTGCTCGATTTTTCTGTCACAAACATATAACCTTGCACAAAGAAGGAAATATGAAACGTGCGTGATGTGAATTATTTATTTCCTTCGAGAAAAAAAACCTAGTGACATTGATTTGCAGAAGTCAAATGCGGCACTTAGCGAGCGTAAAACATACTGCGTGAGCAGGAAAATACAGTCTGTCCGATAAGTATCTCAATGATACAGGAACACGGTTTAATCTGCCTATGTGTAAGTTATAAATGTGCACTAGGTGGCAAACTTTTGAAAAATTAACAATGAATTTGTTGAGGATTTCAGCAACGTTTGTTAGTTTCCCATCATTCCGGCACAATCACATACGACGAACATATAAATAAAAATTGTAATCAGGGAAACACATTTTCGGGCAACCTGTAAAACACAAGTGCGTGCACTTGCTATTCAAATGCGCCGCATGCGACCTGCCCTTCGTGAGGGGCAGAAACGTTCGTGAGAAACTAGCGAGGGGCCGAGGCGGACCCGAACAAATCAACTTTTTTAATGTACATGTATGTATGTACAGGTCGTTCGGGATAACGTGAGCACTAAAAATTTAACCTTTGAAAAATATCACTAGCTGTTTGTTAGCTGTTATTGCATATAATTATCCAGCATTTCCATAGTTCCCTTACTGCTTGTATGGTAGGTAGTGACGTTACACAATATAGTACCGTGTATTTTCTTATTTAAATACATCAATACTGAAACAAATTCAACCTGAATCGACATACCTGTATTTCAAATAATTATTTGACATTTATAACTAAACTTATATGGGTTCCTGCCAACTGTATAATTTATCTTAGACGCGCAAGCATCAAGTAACGTGTCCAGAGAGGTTAGACATTTACCATCATTAGCCTTTACGCGCGGAATGATACGAGTTGGTAGAAAATAGAACTTCAGCAGGGCTGCTTTGAGTGCTCACTTCATACCAAACCGCCTATATGCTTGCAGCATAATGCCCTATACACACGGCCAACTCATTTTTCTTATTTATTTCCAATTATAAATTGCAGCATTCAATAGTTCCCTTAGTTTATACAATGGAAAACAACAGTCTCACATAAGCTAAGCTTATGTGTGAGTAATACTAAACACCTTTGTTTTTCAATTCTTGATGCGGTAATTTATAGCTAGGGACAGGAAAATTTTGCGGATTCAATGACCCGCAGGCTAGAATCCATTGCTCCATACATACTCAAGCCCCGTCTATTCGTTCATTGTCTGCTGTTACACTGAGTAGCAGCTGATGGACAAATGGTCGGGGCTTGAGTATGCATAGGAGAGTTAATTCTAGCATGGAGGTCATTGAAATCGCGAAATTTTCCTCTCCCTATTTATAGCTATACTTTTGTACAGAAGGTTTCTTCTGCAAGAAGCACTACGCTTTCAATAAAACAATATGGAAGTAATGTTAGGGTTTATTGGGAGGAGACCGCAGTGGTCGAGCGGTCAGACCTCCCGTCTCCCTTCAGGGTTCGATTCATGGCGGGTCCGCGTCCGAATTTTACGCACGTGCGAGACACTACGGACGTCGCAGCTAGCCGGCGGGTTTTCTTGGGGATCTCCAGTTTCCCTCACTTTTCTCATTCCGTCGCTGCTCCACACCTCATCAATTCCTCGGGCTGGAGGGCGATATGCTTTTCGAGCAGCCGGCCCATATTTCTCCTACGGGAAGCACGTAGTTGTTATAATTTTCATTGGAATTTATTGAGAGTAACTTTCTTATTATTCATTGTCTCCTACAATAAAATACGTGAGTTGCAAGAATGTAACTAGCGTCGATAGTGTAAGAGGCCGTTGTTTCAGTTACACAACGAAGGACTAGACAACATGTATTCAGTGTCTTCTTTCGTCCACGTCGAAAAAATTAAGAAACAACCCTATTGTTACCAAAATATCTCACGATTGTCAACGAACAGGTTAAATACAAGACAGTGGCAAGGGCGACAATGACAAGCACATTAAACAGTCCAGACACCTCTATGCGTAGACTAGCGTACAGACTAACAGTCATTCAACCCTTCGACTCTTAAGGGGGGCGCCTACCTTAAAAAAAACTGGTGCAAGCAAAGGTGGGCGAGGTCAGGTGAGAGGAAATTTACGGCATTTTAACTACGAGATCTTAAGGGGCATCCCTACCTGCCCTTCAAATGCGTTGCTGCGAGTTACGACTATTCTTTTTTTGACGAAACTATTTTACGCGCATTATATAAGTATATCTACGATAAGATAACACACTTCAGACTATGTCACTATAGTTTTAAAAATTCGGCACGTTTATTAAAACCGTTATTTTCGGACCCCCCAAAACGGCCAAAAATAGGTTTTCCAGACTGCTGTATCTGGAAAATGAACAATCGGATTCGAAAAACATAACTAAAGAAACATGCGTTAGGCTTTGAACTATGCTGCCCATAAATAAAATAATAAAGTCACCGCTTAAAAGTCCCATAAGAAAAAGGATAATAGTAAAATACTGCACGCCATCTGAGTAGCTTGCGCGGAGAGGCGATAATACATTACATATGTCGGTTAGTGGCAGCCTTACCGCTCCTGTCTCACTCACACAAACACACATAAACGCAGCCTATCTAGGCAGGCCCCTTAAGAGACGCTAAGGGTGAAGAAAGGTGAAGGGATAACACAACAGCAATGCCCGAGGCAGGATTCGAACCCAGGACCTCTCGCACCGTAGACTGGCGCCTAACCGACAACGCTTCGGAAATCGGTGAGTATGGATACAAACGTTAAATTATATTCACTGTGACATACATATGCCACCACTGACTGTTTTCGTCAAATCGGTGCGTCCCACACTGTGTATGTTACTTCAGGACGTTATGTTATATGTTTTAACATAATAGAATAATTTATTATACCCTACAAAAAAAGCTTACTTAAATTAATAAAAATCCGGCGAAAATGTAGAAATTTACAGAAGGGAAAATGTTGTAAGTCTTTTAAAAAAGTGACCATTTGACATGAGCACTGTATAATCACACTACAGAAAGCTAAAAAAAATTACATATCATATACACGTACCGTACAGTATTTTCAAATATATTTTATTACCTACCACGTAAAGGGATTTGTACAATAGTGCACCTTTTTTTTTATATCCTTAAAAATATTAAAAAATAAGAACTTCCGTATAAAAAAACACTCGAAAAATACCGTCTCAAAATTATACTCTTAACATTTTTATTCCTGTGACAATATTCTCCTCTTCTAAATGTATAATCTGTTTTGTCCAAAATCGATATCATTAAAAATTACCGAACTCCGCCGAATATAATATAACATGTATAATAGCTCTACCCTTGGTCACAACACGGCTCTCAGGTCGACAGCGCCCTTGATACTACTCTAAAGCCATTAAAAAAAAGTATTATTTTATTGATTGTAACTAACAATGTTCAACTTATAGACATTATTTCTAATCCTTCTTCGTCACATATAAAAATTTCTCATTCTGGGACTAGTCTATAGTTTTCGCGTAATGACATGACAAAATTGTAATTTTACTGTTTTTTTTTTTTCAACTATCCCTTATAAACTAACTTACTGTGCTAATTCAACTCAAACAGAAAAAAAAAATATTATGTGAGGACCTTCACGTCAACTCAAAAATTTCACATGGAAATAATTTAATGTTGTTAAGAAAGTTGTAAATGTATAAAGAATGTGTGCAAAAAATCCGCGAATCACTTTCAAATTTCTTTAATGAAAGTCAAGGCATATTATTTTTATTTTGTATTATTTTATTTGTGTTAGATTTTACAACGGGCAAGCTCCAAAAGCGGCCCATGTTTATATTGCCATGCCAGTATGCGAAAACGGTAGTTTTTAAATAAAGCATGGAGTGAAACGAAACTGGCATTAAGGTTAACGCCTGTAAGTTGAAAAGTATTCGCTTCACTTATACAATTGTAATTTTTTTAAATTTTAAAACCGCAGTAGGAAATTCAATAAATATTTTGGCATAAAACAAATGAAAACAGAGTCCCTAGGGTTATTCAGTACATTTTAAATTTCTGTGCCGACGTTTTCGTGTTTAAAACAGCAGGACAATGTAACAAATTTGTAGTCATACATCTCCGGTCATTTCTGCTAAGCCAGCTCCACAATTACCATAACAAAGGAACACATTAATGTTAACAGTATCTCTTTGTAATTACCGTAAAAAATTGTTCTGGGAGTTTTAATTGCAAACAAATGTTTTTAAAATTTCAAAATCCCCGCCATGCTTCTTGCAATATGTTAATAAATTTGATGTGCACTGTTCCAGAACTATAAATGTAAAATACTTACCATGCTGCCACAATTCCCCTTAAGCTTCTGAGGTTGTATGTGTTATTGGTTTAGTAGTTGCTAGCAAAGAAAAAACAAAGAACCTGTGTTTTGCAGTGTTTTTTTTTTGTACCATAAAAAATTTATTTTGTTTGTCGTAAAAATACACAGTCAATGTATGGATTTAGAAGACGTTGAAACGCGTTACTACTTTAAAATACACACTTTTAAGTACAAAATACAAGTTTCAACTCGCAAGGGGGTATTATTGTATAAGGTGAGACTAAATAGCCAACGTTCATAAAGGCTGGGTTAACAAAGGACTAGACAGTAGTACTACCACAGAGTTAAACACAATAGTTTACTTGCATATACTTCAGTCTGACTAGCTACAGTCTTGCATAAAGATAGCACATACACAAGGCAAGATATAACATTTATAAAAGTTGGATATGTTCAACTTTTGCTTAATACTAACTAACACTGTGTGAAATGTTTGGCCAACCAGAAGCCCTGAGAGCGATACTACGTTGCTGCACGAGAGACAAAATTAACAGAGAATATAAAAAGTTTGTTTTGTATGTACAAGGTTGTACAGAAAAACGACTGTCATACCTTTGATTATGAAAAAAAAAAGTTTCCGTTTTTTGAAGAGACATAATTGCCACGCATTGAAACGAAAGTAAATCTGTATTAACAATCTTCAGGTGCATTAAAAATGATATATTATTTTGAAATGTAGAAAGGTTTTAATTTTTTTTTGCGTGACGTCAACTGTATCAAAACAAATTTCTTCACAACAATGACAGCCAAATTTATAAAGTATTAGTTTGCCCGATTTTGATATTTATTTTCTGAGAAAGATGCCAAACAACTTGACTGTGTGGACTATTAATCCATCCTGACTTCTTGGAAAAACAGGGTCTCTGCAGTATTGTTCACAGACACTCTACTCAGAAGAGAAACACCACAAACAGAAACACACATTTCTTAGAAGAAAACGTCATAAACAGGTAAACTTAAGGCCATGATATTTAATTTATTTAAAACAATTGCAAATAAGTCGAATAAGTTTTAACCAAACGCTTTGAAAAAAATTGAGACTGTGAACAGCCATACGATACACATTTTTGCACAGAGTTTTTTTAATAATGTACTGTTTGCTAGCAAAAATTATTTTGCTTCATTTTGGCTTATTTTGACAACAAAACGTGATATGTCAGGGACAAAAACCTAAGAATCCTTTTGGTGTATTGCAACAGACAATTTCAGATACAAACTATGATATATAAGTGTTAAAACGGTATTAATGATTTTTTTATATATGCATTAATTTGCGCAAAGAAAATATTTTCGAAACCACTGTACAGACTATACCCCTTATAACTAAGTTTATTGCCTTTGCAACAGGGCCCCTCGGCGCTTGTGTTTCTGTTTACGATATTCTGTGCATGTGTTAAGTTAATGTTCATTGTGTCATAGGCTTAAGAAAACAAAGCCACCTGAAAAAATATAGGGAGAGGGAAAGAAAATAGTCCGTGGTGGGGGAACACATGTAAAGTGGTCTCATCGACCGCAGCGCCGCCACGTCACCTGGTGGCGTACGCCAAGAAGTAGGTCGCCGGGTCGTCTCCTTGGTTACCGCTGGCCGCCACCTCACTTCCGGAGGCTGTTCTTCCCCTTTCCCGCCTTCGTCATCCCCCCCCCCCCACACTAGAGCAACCCTTCTCTGTTTATCCTGTCCTTCCTCAGACGGCCATGTTTACGCCGAAACCACGGGTAAGGTTATTTATACTACCGTTTAGAAACATAATATTTATTCTTATGGGAGAGTCTGAAACAGGGATATATTCTACCGCTCGTTTCGCTGCTATTGTTAACGGGTGTATTAAAATACGAAACCGTTGTAAAATAAAAATTTAACCTGGCTTAGCAACGAGAGAAGTAGTTTAACCTAATTTTAAGAGGAAACAAACAATTTCGCCTTTTAAATTATCGACATCATATAACTTAAAATCCGCGAAAACTCTGTGATTGCTCAGTATTCACCTCTTAACGACACCCGCGCTCAAGCGGTATAAATTGTCCCTGTACCAAACTTTCAAGGTAGATATTTCACACCTGTAGTAGAATTAACCCAACCCCTGGAGATGAACAAGGTTGAAAATTATTTTCAAAAATTTTAGTGTTTTTCATTTCTTCTGGTTCCGAAGCGAAACAATAAGCAATACATATATTACAGTAACGGAAAATTTACCTTGAGGGTTTTCAAGTGGGAAAAATTCGTAATTTTGTATTTGTATGAAATGTGTTAATTTTGTAGACGTTGTTTAGGAGTACGTTTTCTTCTTTAAAATAATATCTCAGCCGTAATGGCATTTCGAAGTGAAAATTTGCATGTTTTTCGTTCTTATCCAACACGAAAACCAACGAAAATAATAAAAAATAATAATAATTTACATTGAAACTACATTACACGGGCTACCACTTGACGTTTATTAAAACCCAACTATTTCAAAATGTCAGGAGGCTTTTTTTAATGCAAAAACTTTAAGTTAAATTTGCATACAAAAATCAATCTAGAATACGAGGGCCATCATTAAATAAATTACATGCTGTAAATAAACAAGCACGCACGGCTTATGTCCCTATACCAACGTGATACAGAAAAACATGGTGTTGTGATATATATATATATATATATATATATATATATATATATATATATATATATATAAGTTTATTATTAATTCAATAAACAGGAGCTGAAACACAGTAACTGCTGTCGTACGGATAACAAACCAATATGCTTCCGATTCTCACAGACGATGTATTTCATTTAAGAAAATGTTTACAGTAAAAAATTGTTTTATATTAAAATATTTTGAAGTGTCGACGGAAGCTTACAGGTTATGAGAAACGAAACTAGAAGCAACTAAAGACAAGAAAGAAAGGGCCGTAACTCGGTACATCAGAGTGGCAACCCGTCCTCTCCTGGGTCTCGAGCTATGCAGGATGATGTTCGAAGGCTCCACAAACTAGTTCACTGGTTTTCAAATTAGTACATTTAGTTTCTCGCAGCTATTCAACGAGGGTCTCGGCCAGCTGCCAAAGAGCAGGTTTCATTGTGGAGTAATTTATGCACTGCTTATAGGTTGAATGTGTAAGCTTTTAATGTACAGTTGAATTTTAACTAAGAGCCTCGTCGACGAATTCCCTGCGTAGTTCGTATCAGGATAAAATCAACCTTACCGAAGTTTTGAGCCGCTCAACAAACGATCAGAAATTAATAGTTTCTGATTGGGAGGAACACTGGCCGCATCGTTAGTCTCGTCCTTCCTTCCTTCTCTGGAATTATGGATGAAGACTGGATTCTTGGCCCTTAAACCAAAAGTTAACTGCAGACATGTCCTTCTCCTCTCGATCATAGAAAAGGGAGTAGTTGCTCTCGATGTTGAAAGAAACGTTCTCCCTTGTTGCAAAAATGAATGTCAGTCCATCCGTTCCAAAACAGCTACCAACTGTTGTTGTTCTATGAACAAAAAGCCTCCGCTCTGGCAACAAACTTCTCCTAGTCAACCACTACCTATCGATTCCCAGGATCGGATCAGATTGCTGTCCTCAGTAAAAATCACTTAAACCTAAAAAAATATATAAGCCCCATCGAACAATGAGACAAAAACAAAGAAGTTACATATAGAAATAAACATTAGGTAAGTGAACTTTAACTGGCGCGAGATGTCTGTGACCATGGATAAATGAAATATTTACAATCTTAGAGCATAGATAACAACTACAGAGCTGATTTCCTATCCCTTTCCACGTTGTGAAGTGATTCCTAGATCTAATCAGCTGTTGATGGGCACCGAGCGAAACAAGTTTCATAATTATTACTACATGGAGGTGAGCATATTGTATTTAAGTATCACTCATATTTAAAGAAGAATATGCAGAATGATTCGCTGTCGCATATTACCAGCATCCATCGATTCTCGTTTATTTTCGTGTAAAATAAGTGTTTGTTTACATGTTCTGTTTACATTGTCTTGGCACTTACGTTTTCCAGTAATTTAAAGAATGAATAAAAATTAATCTGTTGTATATTGATTGTAAAAGATTCAATAGTATAAAAATCTAATTTCTCAAGGTCTTTATAAATGTATATCGCAACATTAATTATTCCGTAATGGTTTTCGTATATTTTGCTTATCGCTAGATGTAGGTTTCACAAAAAAGGCACCAAGCTATCTCTAGTTATCCATGCTCTTAAGTTTACAATATTTTTATGAATCTTTGACCACAGACATTTAAATATTTTATCTGTAACATGTGCATTTTGTTATGTCACAGTGTTTTAAGTAGTTGTCATGGCCGTAGAAGAACAGGTCTGGACACTCACCTAGAAACTTGACCTCCTTGTTGTTTGGCTGCAGTTCACCAAGTTACCGAGAGTGTTGTACGTCTTTGACGCTGCAATCAGGACGGACGGGCTCAAACTCCGCCCACTTCTCTCCCACTTTTTTCCAGTGTTTACATTATAAAGATAAACAATTTATTAAAATGTATTTTTTTATCAATTTATGAAATACTTCCTTCGCTCACAATCCTAAAGCTCCACCAATCTTTATTTACTTTATAATGTAAACACGGAAAAAAAATTGGGCGGAGTTTGAGCCGTATTCAGTCGTATTTATACAAAAATGACGATCAGAATGTTTGCAATTTATTTAAAGTTTAGTAATTTAAATGACGAAAGCTAAAAAATGTTCAGTACGGCAAAACATTTTCAAAATGCATGTCCATCAAACAAACCATATCGTACAAATATAACAATTATTAACAAACATACAATTTTTGGTGAACCTTCCCCACAATGAACTTTTTTTTTTTTGCTTCTTCTAGCAGCACATTTTAGAATTCACGAGTCAATTGAGTGCGTTAATATTAGTAATGGGAAGAATTTGTTTCTGGAAGTAGGTAAGCCATAAAAGCCAAATTCATCATCGGTGTGTATTCCTGAAAAGGATGCAGATGTTGCCATGGTTAGTCACTACTGAGCTGAACTTAAAAGTCCTTACTTTTATCCATTGTGAACAATATATGAAGTTAATTATAGACTGTTCACAATAAACTGAACACTGCATAAATATTTATTTCAGCCATTTTGCTTTCATCCTTAATATTATTTACATGAAAACTTCCCTGGAATAAAAAACCAGTGTAAACATTTCACTAATATCAAAACTTAAGGGGCTTGCCTCCTTGGCTGTTAAACTGCGCTGCAGTGGGTTAGAAATATTAGTTTATTTGGGCAAATGTTATATATTTTCTTGACGTACCTGCCTACGAAGAAAGAATACATTCCAGAGTAGAATTAAACTACTTTGAAGACGTAACGTGCTTTGGAAATGTTATTTCCGAGCCCTTCAATATGGCTAAAAACGGCCATTCCGCACAAGTGTATCACATAACCTACCACTCAGATTGGTAGGAAATAACTCAAGGACCCTACAGTGAACCTTGGTAGCCTACATACTTTCCAGTAATAAAATGATGGGGTGATCGCTTAAAGCCCCATAGTTCCAGATATACAAGAAAACAGTGCGCGTCAGTTTAGCTCCTTGCACATAGTAGCAACATGACACTAGGCGCGCGCGTCTTGTGACTTTTCTGCCTTGCGCCTGAGCCTCCAACACGCAAAATAGCTCCAGCCAGGCGGGCCCCTTAAGGTTGTTCAAGCGCTATAAGTCATAATTTTATATTTCTGTGAAATAGTGTTAGTTTTGTAGACGATACTTGTGAGTACATTTTTCCCTTACAAAACAATTTTAGCTCTCATAGTTTTCTCATAACGGTGCGTCAAAGTCAAAATTTACGTGTTCTGCTGCCGTGCAAATTGTAATAACCAATTGACCTACGTAAGTGAAATGACTCGCGGTGAAATAACATGCCATGGGCTACGTAATAAAGAATTTAGAAAATATCCCATGTACTATTTTTATATTTAAAAAATGTTTAATTTGCAAATTTTTCTCTACTTTTGCGATTTCTTTTAAAAAAAAATATCAAAATATTATGTTGTGCGTTTTAAAGTGTTTCATTGCAGAGCTCATGGGATGTAAGTTCACAGTGAATTATTTCATTTAAGTAGATCAACTAGTTTTCGGTATTTGCATGGCAGCGTAACAAGCGAATTTTGACTGTGACGCACCGTTATGAGAAAACTATGAGAGCTAAACTAGTTTTGTAAGAGGAAACTGTACTCACAAGTATCGTCTACAAAACTAATACTATTTTATAAAAATATAAAATTATGACTTTATCGCACTTGGGCACCCTTAAGATATTTGGCCGAAATAAAATACAGTTTCTCGATATTATACGTTTTGGGGAGTACTCATTATAAAATGACCAGACAAATGATCCTAAATGCGCAGTATGTTTTACAAATTCTTTTAATTGCATTATTTGATAACAGTGGAACTTCCACTAATTTATTCTTTTCCGAAGGTTGTTACCAAGGCAACGTATCTTATTTACCACGACCAAAATGTAAAGTGGAAATTAACAGATTATTTTGTTTATATATTTTTCGTGCAACAGCACGAATTCACGCTGATTTGGAAAATTTTACGACAGTGAGAATGACAAGCATAAATATTTCGAAGTTTTCAATTAATCGCTCTTTACTCTGCTTGTCGGTTCTTGAGTAAATAGAGAATTTTTCGTTCCTGGCACCAAGGACTACGAGGAGTAAAGGTTTCTTGGCAACGCTGAAGACAGTAGAGGATAAACGACACCACTTAACTGTCGGTTTCTGTGACTGGAACACCTGACCTAGCTAAACTGTTTGCATGAACTACTTCAAGGCAACGCGAAGTATCGGTGACTATATTGTTGTTAAGTATCACAACGTGGTTACATCGGATGGTGAGATGTTCAGGAGGTGAGTGTAGTCCACACTTGAAGAGTCGGCGAGGGAGCATAGCTGACGGAAATGCTGAAAGACGAAGGAAGTACGAGCAGAAGACCCAGCTATACTAGAAAACCACTCGAGGGCAGAACATCTGACCAACCAGCTGGTAAAATTCGCGCCCTGCACTTGGTTTATTGGAAATTCGACACTTGATAAGTCCACATTTAAAAAAAATCCAAGCTTCTGAACGCCAACTAGCATGTTCTAAAGTGAAACTGAATTTAATTTATCACCATTAATGTACGTATTTCCTCCCACACGAGCCTTAAGAGGGCGTGGTACAACATTCAACGTTAGAAGTAAGGTTTATTGAAGCCATTTTGCGAAAATTGAACAATTGCAATCCTAGACAATAGTTTTAGTCAACGTTTTAAACAAAATTGCTTCTACTGTCACGAACTTCTGAGGCACAATCTCTGACGCCGGAACCTCGTGCATTTAACTGCGGCGCAAGAGATCCCGCGTAACGAATTAGTAATTCTGTATAAATATTTACTCATAAAGTTGGCAAATACCATTACCTAGGATTGTCATTGAGTATTTTATCCATAATGGCTTCGAAAAAACGTAGAAATTAACTGATGTTTTCAGCGTTTATTTATCTACCTCGCAAACTTAAGATGGCCGCCGGACTAACGTTCGATGTGCGCATGCAGCGTGTTCGGAGTTACGTTTCTTCTATAGGTCGTTCGGAATAAAGTGAGCACTAAAGATTTAACCTTTGAAAAAAGTCACTAACCGTTACTGCATACGATTCAACGTTAACAATAGTTAACTTATTGCTTGTATGGTTGGCAGCGTATTGCAGTAAGTAGTTACGTGTATTTTCCTATTTAAATACAGCAATACTAAAATAAAATGAACTAAATTTTACAGAACTATGTTTTGCATAATTAATAAACGTTGTTTTACAAACTATATAGGTTCCTATCGACTGCACAATTTATCTTGAACGCGCAAGCATTAAGTGACGTGTCCAGGTAGGTTAGACATTTCCCGTCGTTGAGACGTTGCGCGCGGAAAGATACGAATTTGCTGCAAAGAGAAATTTAACAGGGCTTTTTTCAGTGCTCACTTTATTCCGAACCGCCTATAAGAGACCAGTAAACGTGCGTCTTCGATGTTCATCTAAGAAAAGAAAACACACTCTAAACTAAATAAAATGTGAAAATTAATTTTAAGAGACAACGCAAATTGGAAGCATTATTACAAAGCTCTCAAATCGGTAAGACAGTTGTTTCTCAAGGAATTTATGTATGTGTTATATACGGATATCTTCCACATATGACATTTATTCATTTTTAGCAGCTGTTATCCGCTTTAATATACATGAATTTTCTTGAATCCGTGATTTGTTCTGGCTGTGGATCTGGAAATTCAGCGAATTGGTTTTGATGTGAGATCAATTTCAAACACGTCAACATTGAAATAACCTGTAGGCTACACATTTAAACAGAGACCCAATCCCCAACGTCCTTTTCTCTAGAGGGAAAGAGTGCGAGATTTCGGTCGGGGCTTAAGTAGAGTGTTGGACAATTTTCTTGTACTTTCAGGTTTTGAGGCATAACATTTATTCAAATTGTATAATCAAAATTTTCTCTTCGACAAAGCATATGATATATTCTTGATAAACTGCTTAAAATAAATAATAATAGAAACAATCATTAATTTGTCTTGCAGAATCATTGCGAGGGAAATATAGGTTAACTTTCAAGAATTCCCTTGCATTTATTCTTCATGGCAATAAATGGAAGATTATATTATAATTTACGTCAGGTGGTTTAACAAGAATATATTCTACGTTTTTTTTTTAAGAGAAAATTTTGATAATACAATGTGAATAAATGTTATGACTCAAAAACTGAATATACAAGACAATTGTCTAACACACTCCCTTTACCATCGAGGTCTTCAGCGCTAGTGAGGGGTGACATGAGGTGAGTATGGGGTCGCACCGGATTGAAGGGGTGGGGAAAACACGAGATCCCGTATCGCCTTAGTGGGAGGCGAAAGGTCTGACCATCCGGCCGCCACTGCCCCCGGTTTTAGAGTGACGTCTACTCTACCGAGTAAAGTTTTCGTAAACGCCTTATACGAGCGAGTGGTTGTTGACGCAGGGGTGGTGTGCCGCCTGTGCGACAAGCGGCAGCCTGTGCGCACACTGTGGCGCATGTGCATCTGCACGCGGCAGCGCATGCACAAGCCGTGCCTGGAGCAGATGTTGACGGCGACGGGTGAGGACAACTGCCGCTGGTGCGGCTACACCTACGACGTCGAGCGGACGCCCGCGTACACGCAGAGCGACGCCATCCGCCTCTGGTTCGAGCGACACTGCGACCCCTCCCAGGTACTTACACACGTGCGTAGCCAGAATTTACGATCTGATTGTGGGGAGGGGGGGAGGATATCAACTTGAGAATTTTCGCTACATGATAAGGGACACCGATCACACGTCATGAAGAGGGGGTCATCCTCCTCTGGAAAAAAAAAAGTAGTTTCAATATTCAAAATGATGCAATTTAAGCAGTTTTTGTACCTAAACTGTGAACATAACACGGCTGATTTAATTTTTGAGCAGTTTATTTTTATTTTGGAGGCGGGGGATATATAGAACAGGTCTGGACACTCGCCTATCTAACAATGTATTTTGCTTGACCCCCTTGTTGTTTGGCTGTAGTTCAAGTTACCGAGAATGTTGTACTTTTTGGCGCTGTTTTCCGGGCGGTCGGATTCAAACTCCGCCCACTTTTTTCCATTGTTAACATAAAGTAAATAAATATTTCTGGAGCCACGAGTTAAAATTGTGAGCGAAGTAAGTATTTCATAAATGTATTTTTAAAAAATACGTTTTGATAAATGGTTTATCTTAGTGGGAGGGGAAGTGGGCGGAGTTTGAGCTCGACCGCCCGGATTACAGCGCCACAAATGTATAGCATTATCGGTAACTTGGTGAACTGCAGCCAAACAACAAGGGGGTTAAGTTTGTGTCCAGGCCTGTTCTTCTACGGCCGTGCTGTAGATGTATTGAGAAACGAGGTTATGGTTGCCCAACCCACAGCTGCATTATACACGTTGCTATGGTAACAAGCAACATTTTTCAGTTACAAATATGGCGGATGGGCTCCTCCCCCTTACATCTCAATGCCTCATACCCCTCGCTCTACGACATACGTTATGCTCTATCTGTGTGTTTCTCTAATCTCTGGTCTCCACTGGCCGTGTGCCAGAAACTCGTGTCAGGCGCAGTACACTCCCCCTCTCTGTGACGTGTCTCCTACTATACTGTATCCAGTCCAAGATTGCAGCAGAAATAAACACAGCCACAGATAAGCTCTCGATCATTGGTCGGCTGGTTAGTTAACAGTGTCGTTGCGGCAGGAAATAGGTCCTACGCTATATTGCCGTGTTTTAGTTCAGGATAGGTGATTTAATCGATCAGTTGCGTTTTTCAAATCCTCTGTAATATAATATCACTCGGTGCGCATGCACTACTATATGTGCATGGACTGGATTAACTACGACTTACGCGACGACGACGCCAATGATTCCATTTCCTCCGCAGTAAGGCGCGATTCCGTTTCCCCTCTGTCGGCAGTCGACAGCATGCGGAGGTGGTGCGACGGTTTGTTGCACATCCAACGCCGTCCAAGCGCCCGAACGGACGGAGTGACACAAGCTGCCATTTTGGAATGGATAGAGTATACTAGCCCCACGCTTGTATCCCTCACGGGAGGACTATGTTGTGGTGGTAGGGCAGTAGCACCCCTTGATTGCAGCACGCATCACGCAGGGAGTGTTGCCGCAGGTGATGGTGGTGACGGCGTTGGTGGTGCTCGCGGCGGCCGAGCTGGTGCTGCTGGTTGTGGTGGCGCTGCTGAGGGCTAGCATGCTGCCGTGGTGGTTCTGGCTGCTGTCCGTGACGGTGGTGCTGCCATCCCAGCTGGTCGTGGCTGCCCGTCTGGCGGTGCCTCAGTACCAAGCCTTCTGCCTCTGGCGCCGCCGTACGTCGCCCGCCAGGCTCTTCTCCCCGCCTATCCAGTCCACCGAGGAACGACAACAAACCCCTCTACGTCACACCGACCCTCGCCCCGGTCCACGACCAAGGAAGTTGCCGCCGTCTATGTTTACTTACTAACATCCCACCGACATTGCAATCCCTTGTATATCTAACTGTACCAACCCTGATCTGTGTTTCAATAAACATCTTCGCTTTACACATAACGCTCTCTTAGTGTGTTATGACGCTGGAATCTCAATAGCGCTACAGAACGCGATGCGAATAAAATTACTTGTCAGTTTATCAGTGCCGAGGTTTCTGTGAAGTCGGCGCGCCCAGACATTGCAGACGAGAATTCCGAATGGAACGTATTTTTATTCTATTCTCGTCGCGGACGCGACAAAGCTGAAAAACTTTTTTTTAGTTTTGAGCCCTAAACGTCTCTGAAATTAGTTAATTCACGAAAGATTTGTTTTTTTGCTACTCTAAGTCAATCATGACCTTTTTAAGCAATCGTGAAATTGACACAATTTTCACATTTTAGGAATGCCAGTGAGTATTGGAAATATATTAAAGACAAACGAAAACATTTGCTTTACTGTAACAAATATGTTAGTATGTAGTTACAAGGAACTATTTCCATTTAATATTTGTTAAGTATCTGTCGCACGGCATACGAACTAGTGTCCACAACAACGAGAAATTTTGTGTTGCATCGCTCCCTTCGCGTGGTGTTTGTCGCTCTATTGTGATTCCAGCGTAAGTATGGTTTTAAGAATTTCTAGGATTCATCATGCAGCGACTGAAATTTCTCCAATCATGTGCACGCATTGGCCACAATCGACTGTCCATTTACTTCTAATCGTGCAAGCGGGTATCACGTGTTTGCCCACACCACGGTCGTAGAAGAACCGCCTATCTACCAATGTATTTTGCTCGACCCTCTTGTTTGGCTGCAGTTCACCTAGTTACCGAGAGTGTTGTGCGTATTTGGCGCTGCCATCAGAGCGGTCGGGCTCAAACTCCGCCCACTTTTTTCCATTGTTTATATTATAAAGTAATACAATATTGCTGGAGCCATACTTTAGGATTGTGAGCTAATGAAGTATTTCATAAATTGATTAAAAATACATTTTTATAAATTGTTTATCTTTATAATGTAAACACTGGTAAAAAAAGTGGGAGGGAAGTGGGCGGAGTTTGAGTCAGACCGACCTGATTGCAGCTCTCTCGGTAACTTGGTGAACTGCAGCCAAAGAACAAGGGGGTTATGTTTCCAGGCGAGTGTCCAGACCTGTTCTTCTACAACCGTGGTTCAGGTACATTCGGCGAATTTTCAGAGAAGTTTAACGGTGGCATTATTTACTATTGACTTGCAGTCAACAAAGCAGTGTCAAAACAGCCGTCGTTCTTTCGCAGGCCTGGTTGTGAGTGACACGTTATTTGCTTTCAATCTGACATAGAACAGAATAAGTATCCCAAACTCACGTAACTGTTACAGCATAGGCTAAACGTTTAAACAGTAAAAGTAAAGTCCTCGGCATCTTGATGTTGCGACCAGCTGTGTGTCAGCCTGAAGACGGGAATAGATCGCAATTCTCGAAACGTTGCATTTTTTCGTTGTTTTTAACTTGTGTTGTGCTGTCTCTTGTATTTTGTTTGTTGTCTACTGTTCACTGTTTTTCGTCTATTTCCATATTTTTCATATTGAGAATCTGGTTCTATTTTTGTGTCTGTCTGTTGTGTGCGAGTGTTGTGTCGATATTCGACTGAATTCTATTTCTAGATTTCTTCGTTGTCTAATATAATATTTATTTAAAAAAACTGATAGAATTCTTCAGGGATTGCTTATTTTTTCCTATTTTTGTGTGTGTTTTGTATTGGTTTTTTGTTCTTTTTTTTAACTTTGTCATTCAACACAAGTTTGATCAGCAAAACATGAGCAATGACGTATGCCCACAAACCAATAAATTGTAATTGTACACTCCCATAGGAACAAACATTTAAAAATCTCAGTAAGGAGTTAACTGTGTGTTTCATAAAATGTTTATCCTGGGGCCTTTGAGTGAAACGTTACAAAATATATGCGGATGGAACACATTTACAGTTTTTTTAGTGTTAATATAGAGCGAGGTGTCTCATTGGTAACCTGTTGGACAAACATTCATGAGGACACGGGTTTGATCCCCTGCTTCAACCATCCTTGCTTCAGTTCCCAGTGTCAGGAAGAAACCATGCGTGAATGAGAGGGAGGGAGGTTCGGTTATCCTGAAATAACTCCATGCGAATGCTGGGATAGTTCCTCAACATAGACCATCGCCGGTTACTTTCCTAAAAGTTGTGTGTAACCGTCTTTAACGATCTTGTCGACAAGACGTAAAGCCCAATAACATAACTGATTTATTTAGTATTACAAAGAGTTACCCAGCCTATTTCTCAGCCAAACAGCCTAGACGTTTTTGAGTGGCACAAAGTGACCGCTGTTAAGGGTGGTGATTTATCGTGAGAAAAGTTGACTGCTTGCTTGGCTACAGTGTGATGTATCCATTTGACGCTTTTATTTCGTTACTGGTGTTTCCCTATTTGACTGACCCAATGCTAATTATGGTAATGTCTTTGAATGTTTCTTGCAATGGGACAGAATGATGAACTGTATTATTGTGGACATACGCCATTGCAATATTATGTCGTCCCAGAATTCTTAGAAAGAGACCAAGAAAAACAAACAACGAAATACGAAAAAAGAGAAAACAAGCCGAGTTGGCTGTAGTCAACAGATCCATAAACCAAAACCACAGAACATAAAAGATTCCCATAAGGAATAATTAGTCAACAATAATAAAGGGGAAAAAAATTATGGTTTCCCCCACGACTGAACGTATTTGACTTGCCTGTAAACAGGTGGCACATTACCATCGTCCAATCAGTAGAGCCCCGAAAAATTAGCGGGTTCATTGACCTGTATGCTATCCTCCAAGAATACCTGAGTATTCATGCAGACAATATACGTTCATTTGCTGCTCGCTAACACAGTGTTACCACATGCCTGGGTATGTATTTAGTTGCTTCTTTATTATTGGTCTAGCGGCCTTCAGAAGATGTTAATTATGTCAAGGCCCTACTGGGGAAGGTACTACACGTCTGATGAGTAGGGACCCCTGTTTTTCGCGACAAGAATTTTCCCCCATTTTGTTCAGTGCCTTACGTGCACATCTGCAGTTCTGCTTCATGGTCAGTAATTTGATATTTTTACTCTCACAAGCCTTTGGATTCTACAGGCAAATCACAAACTTGTTGTACTGCAGGAACGTTATTGTAATCGGCTCAGTCAAATGAGATATGGCTCTTCACATAGACACGCTGCCAATAACCATGAAGCAGAATTTCATTACGAACTATTTCTTATTGCGATTAGTTAAGGAACAGGCGGTTGCCATAATGGAACACCCAAAGCGGCGACGTCACTTAGCTCCCATATGTTGCAATAGGCAGGGCCACCCCCTGTTGTCAACATACAACAACGCACTCACTTCTCAGAGGTAAAACTGGTCAGGGGGTGGTACATGAATTTATAGATATTTGAATTCTCGCTCGTGCTCAAAATAAAACGCATAATTTTTCAGGTCCCTACCAATCACACAAGGCTCAGAACGCGACACTAAATTGGAGAATACGTTGGCAGAAATGATTCCCGCTATTTTCCATCTTTAACCATTGTCACAGATAGCAGTAACAAAATTGACAAGGAAAGCTCTTTCATTGTTGTTATCGTACTAGCTCTCGGGGCGTACGATAAAGTAAACAAAGCCATGTGGATTAGAGACATTGGTTTATATAACCACTTGTAGTGTTTGAGATACTGTAATTAGTTTGTATATTAACTAAATATTCAAAAATGGTAAACATGACGATTCGAAGATCAACTCTATTTGAAGCGACACAGTTGAGATATCTAACCGTTAATGTTATACAAGCTCTCGGGGCGTACAATAAAGTAAACAAAGCCACGTGGAACTTAGAAATTAGCTTCAACAACAGTTTATATTTCAAGAAATATTGTAATTTGTTTGTATCTTATTTAGGTATTTAGAAATGGTAAAGTTACGTACGTGTCAAGCTCCTCACAAATTATAAAATTGTTCTATGATAGGACCTACTAAACTACAGTATAACCAAGCATGAGTACGAAAAAATTACGCCATGTCGCTTCTGTTACTACTTATCTATTCTGTGTCATTGTTGTCACACAGTAAACCACAGTTTACGGTATTTCGGCTAAAGTTCAGTCCAGTAATTTCCCTGCGCCCGCCACGACTAGAGGCGTGGTATGGGCACCCGGGGTTTACGTAAAGTGTTTTCCAGCGCGGGGCTACAGAATAGTTAAGAATACAGAAGAGAAATATCCCGCATAACTTCAAACTCAGGGCCGATATTATAAACCTCTTTCGAATGACAACCAACTGCTATCCCCATAGAGAAAGCATTGGTGAGCAGTTGGTTGTCATTCGAAAGAGGCCAGCAAAATAGCAGCAACATGACGGAAATGTCTATCGCCAATCAGCGTAAGGTGCCCTACTAGCCGGCAGCCAAGACAACAGGAAACATACCATAACATGGAGAAGCCGAACATACACGGGGCTGGTATCAACAACCTCAGGAAGCCAATAAGCGGTGAAGTTCGCCCGTATCAAATGAACCGCCACGTTATTTCACGTCTGTATTACTATTTAGTCTGTGGCGGGGCGACATTCCTGTCCGCACCGCCGCCTCGTCTGCCGCCACTCTGGGTAAAATAAAACGGTAATTTGTGTTAAGGTACAGCTTGTTTATTGCATGTTAGAACAACTAGTATCCAGAGTGTGCGAGAGGAACAGGTTGAGACGGGCTCCCGAGGGAGGGATGATCCACGGCGACTACTCCAGTCCCTCAGGCCAGTCGAGCACGGTCACGACGAAGGTGGTGTGGTACCAGCGGCGGAAGGCGTTCAGGTTGACGACGACGATGGCCAGCAGCAGGCCGGCGTAGCCAGCGAACATCATGGCGGTGAGCACGACGAGCCAGTTGGCGGGCTGCGGCTCGTCCACGTGGTCCAGCCAGTACTCCCCGGACTCTCGGAGGACCGACGCGTCGTGGACGTCCTGAATCGCCGAGCGCAGGAAGAACGCCGACATAACCACCTTGGGCGTCACCAGCACCAAGTACAGCAGCACCAGCAGTATCTGCCAGAGGACGCACGTCAACACACCAGGGGCAAACCACGTGTTTATTAACGTTATTTCAGGAGACACGGTTACAAATAATCAAGAGTTAATGGCCCCTTAGCTTTCTCTTTACGTTTGAGGCACGGACACGAGGAAGGCGATAAGCCGAGTATAACACGTCCTTCAAACACCTCATCGCCTCTAGGCGCGAAGGACTAAACTATACTCTGTCCACTCTAAGGTTGCAGTAGAAATAAAAATTGCTAACTAAATAAATCAAAACAATTGAATTATATCTTGATTCTTCACATTGTGATTGTGTCGTAGCATAGTTACCTTGCATTTTTCAATATTTCGAATGAAATTTTCGCTGTGCGAAAAATGTTATTGACATTCACTTGGCTGGATTAGCTGCAACCTTGGAATGGATAGAGTATAGCGTGCAGTGTTGTCGTAGAAACCGTTTTTCAATGGAACTTCAAGTGATGACCCTATTTTATTTGTGGAAAGTTTGTGGTAATGTCCAATGCAGGTTTCTATGACTTAGTTTTACGATTAGGATCGATATTTTCTCAGCTACAACAACGTGAAAAAAACAATTTTTAGCTCTTTTGAGGAGCTTGGGAATCATATTTTTAATAAGCGGACGGAATTTTTTAAATCATACGGACACAGTTTGAAGTGTCTTCTTTTCGTAGATAAACGCACTGGAAACTTTTTTAATAGTTACAGAAGAAAAAATGCTTTACGTACCACGCTACAGCACAGCTCTAAAGTCAGGTCCACTAACTCTTAAGGGGTATGTAAAGGTAAGATGTCGAGCGAGTGACTGAAATATTCTATCGTCGATAAAATCTGAACTATTCGTTAAAATTCGATAGAATTTTTGCCGTGAATATATTCAATTAGTGGACGTATATTTATGCAGCACTGTGTAGTAGTGTGCTTTGCTTTCGAGTAAAAAATCAAAAAAGGTTATTTAGAAAAATAAGAGATTGAAATCTCAAAATCCATAAAAATGGAAAACTGTAATTTTTAGAATTCTTAGTACGATAGCAATTACAATAATTTTACTCTCCGCAAATCTCTGTGCAAATGGTTTACGGATTTTAAAATTAAAACGCAAATATTTTTGAAATTCGGTAATTACAGATTCCTGGGTATTATCGTACTAAGAATTATAAAAATTACAGTTTTCCATTCTATGGTTTTTTTGTTTCATCCCTTATTTTTCTAAATATGTTTTTTTAATTTTTTACTCGAAAACAAAGCATTCTACCACCCACTGAAATATAAATAAACGTCCGCCAATAGAATATCGACTCAACAAAAACTACCCGCTGAATTATGACGAGCAGTTCAGATTTTATCGACGATTAAGTATTCTAGTCGTAAGCTCGAAATCTTACATTTCCATACCTTTTAACAAAGGTGCGTGTTTGAAAAAGTCTGACGTGGTTGAGAGACACCATATCCCAGCGCAGTGTAAGATGGCGCCATAGAAGAAACCAAAGCATCAGCCATCTTGGCTTCCGTACCCCCTCTCTTAAATATTCCAGTGCCGCTGCGCTAGTGGGCGTGTATTGCTAAGGCGCCGTTGACCGGCGTATGTATTGCAATATCACCTGTACGCGCACCTCCTACCTATCGACTAGGGAATGTGACATGCAGTCCTTTGCAGTTACTGTTATTTTATATGGGGCTTCAAACTGTGACAATATTGTTTTATTGGAGCCCCGACGGCCGAGTGGTCAGACCATTCGCTTCCCACCACGGCGATCGGTCGCCGGATTTTCACATGTGAGCATTGTGGCGGACGATGGGTTTTCTCGTGAACTTCCCCGCCCCCCTCCACGTTTCTCCGGCCCCTCTCGTTCCGGCACTCTCCACTGTAAGACCTTATTTCACGCCATCCTCCGAGGTAACCACTGGTTCCCATGTAGCAAGTCTGCTGTTCGGGGCTGTGACACCCTGGCCCTCAGATATCCCCTCTCCCTCCCCCATACCAGACTAATTTATCATTTTGTGTGTCGAGAATGTGTCTTGAATTCCAATGCAGGTTTTAATCTATGTGTTGGTATTTTCTATCAGCTGTATCAAAAAAATGGTTCTACGAATCATGTTGAATATTGCAAATTATTGAGACATAGTTAAGGCGTGTGTGTCGTTTCCGTAGGTGTAAAACTGTTCTTCGCGTTAACTAGTTTGCCAAATAACGAAATAAAAGTAACTTGCTGCAACATTCATAGGGAACCCTCGCGTTACAGAATTTTTTAACCCCCAACGCAAAATGAGGGAAGTAAGTTTAACGTGTGTAATATCTGTGTGTCTGTCTGTGGCATTGTAGCTTCTAAACGGAAGAACCGATTTTGATTTATTTTTTGCTTGAAAAATAATTTGATCGAGAGTGTTCTTAGCTATGATTCAAGAAAATCTAATTAGCCGTTTGAAGATCATCAGCCCTTTTATAGTTGTTGAAGGGATGTGAGCAATATATAGTTGGTTTTATTTTTAATTTTTAGTTTAATATTTACTTGTTCTCTTACTCGTGTTCTGCACAGTCAGGGAAACTTCATACCGTGACTCTCTATAGAAGTATTACACTTTACAATTGGATGGAGTTATGCAGAAGGAAACCAATACTACTGGAGCTGAGATATTCAAGGTCAAAATCTTCTGTGGCCGTAGAAACCTTGGAAACTCACTTTTTCTGGCCTCTTATTTTTATTCAAGTATTATGATTTAATATGTGTTCATTTTCTAGGACATACTTATTTCTTTCTTTTTTCTACTTGGAATGATTATCTCAAAATGCATTACTTTGTATATTGATACCGTTCTACATAACTCCATCCAATTGGAACTAAGAATTAATTGCATTTCATTAAACTGTTGTAACATACCACGATATCTCGTGGAGATTACAGTATGTAAATGAGAGTCCATGTTGGGGACGTTAAGACATTTATGCACATATTAGTAATTTTTGTATCTCGGTAAAACCCTGGCATGTTATTTTAAAGTAGTAAGATTTAAGTGTATTTATTATGCTGTTGTAATGTATATTGTGTTAAGTATAATGTAAACATAAT